>CAMZMU010000097.1:22816308-23018328 GCA_947311845.1 Poa pratensis | reverse complement strand
ACCTAAGAGATCTCCTCTGAAAACTTGACGGCGCGTTAGTGCAAAGGGAGGTTTGGGAAATGACCCCGGGAGTTGAGCCCTAGGGTTGCATTCATCTGAACTTACATTCTGAAATTACAATTCTGAATTACATTCAGTTATGCTTTCCCTGGGTACATATCTAGCCTATGCTACTAAGGCCAGCTCAGAGCTCCTGGCTGCGCAGACTGTCTTCTGTTTTATTGCCTGCCGGGTGCACTCCTTTCTTCCGGGGACGCCTGGATGAAAGGATGACACGCGTGCAGGATCTTGTCAGGCGCGTCGAAGAGCTCGACCCCCTTCTGCCGACCAGGGCGCTCCAGGGCCAAAAAGACGGAGGATTCCGTCCGCCAGTTCGCCTATGGACTGACTCTCGGCCTACGAAAAGCAGTCCAGGTCAAGATCGAAGTCATCCAGGGAAAAAAGGCGGAAAAACAAAGAAGAGCAAACAGTGAACCTGTTCGACGGCCTCGAGCTCAGCCACAACCAAGGACAGCTCCGGAATACCGGCAGTCCTTTCCTTCAGAATGGACCACAGGTGCGCCCTCCTCACTGCCCTTATCCTTGCCTCTTCTTGGGCAACAGGACCGGAGACAGCCGCCAGGCGAGCGATATTCTGGGCAGAGAAGAGCGGGACGCAACCTCGCCATCAGCGGCTCGGGCTCCAGCTTCGCTGGGTGCCTCCGCCGCGCCTCGGAAGACGGACTCCGCCGTCGACACGTCGGACAAGGCCATCTCTGCTTCGCCAGACATTGTTCTGCGGGACGTGGAGAGGCAAAGGAAGAAGAGGAGCGGAGCAAGGCGAGAAGATGTGGCGAATAGGCTGGGTCTGAGGGCTTTTTATAGGCCTCATCCCCCACCTACCCCCAGGCGGTACGGCTGCCGCTGTAATGGGAGCGCGTTTTGCAAAAAACTCGTTCTCATTCACACGAGCGCGACAGGAGACAAGGAGGAAACAAGATCTTCTTCATTTACAAGGACTACAAGGGGACGATCTTTTTTACAACAAAAAGGTTGGCTCCCATCGAGCAAGGAGCACCGCCGTACAATGGAAGGCGCTACTTCCAGAAGTACGTCGTCAAGGCCCCGGGGAGGAGGTCAACGAGATCTCCATGGCGCCCGCCCGAAGCTCCTCGCCTTCAAGAAGACGAGCTCCCTCGACCTTGATGTCAGATGAGCTTTCCTCATCATCATCCTCGTCGTAGGAGCTCGAGCTGCCGCTGCTGCTCTCCATGCAGCACTCCACGCGTCCGCCATCGACACCGAAGATCTTCACGGAGAGCGTCGCATCTCCGTCGTACCGGAACGCCAAGCATTGCCCCCGGGACAGGCGGCGGGGCACGGAGGAGAACGACTTCCACCCCTGACCCAGGAGCATGGCGCCTTCAGCGGTGCGCTCCGCCAGGGCCCAGGAGGGGCCATTGGGGCAGCCTTCCACCTGCAGCCAGAAGCCGGAGGGTCTGATATCTTCCACCGTCGCGAAGGAATCCGGCAGGAGAAGCCGGCTACGAGGCCTGTGGTTCAGATCCACGATGAACTCGAACGGCGCGAAGCTAGTATGAACCATGCTCCTGGGAGGGGGAGCAGCGGTGCCGCGGCCTCCACGGCCGCCGCGACCGCGAATCCCACGACCTCGCGGAGCAACTCGACCACGAGTGGAGGGGCCACTCTCCGCAGCAGCTGAAGAAGAACGAGGGCCCAACTCCTCTCTTCACTCTCGCCATTGGCGCTGGCAGCTTGTGGGGAGGCCTGGAGTTGGACTGAGGAAGAAGATGGACAAAAATGCAAGGGGCGCGCCCTGCTTTTATAGCCTCGGCGGCGCCTCTGTCAGGCGTCTCCTCGTTTCTTCCATTACTGGGAATCGAGGGGGCCATCGCAGTTACTCCCCCAAGCGGAGTAACTCCAAGACCTCCAAGGCCATCAATGAAGCAGAGCAAGGAAGACCAGGTGGGGGACCCACTTTGACCTATCTTTAGGCCATAGCCCCGGCAGCTGGAGCAAGAGCCGCTGGCCCGGGGGCTACTGTCGCAGCAGTGGAACACGGGGTTCCCCTAGTGCTGCCAAAGTGGGTCCACCCCATGTGGGCCCAAGATGAAGATGGACAAGACCAAGACTCAAGTCAAGCTGGCGGGTTCACCGTCCGCCCCGCGAGGGCCAAGCAAGGCCTACGTCGACAAAGGGCTCCGGTCCTGGGGGCCTGCCGGGTCCCCGAACCAAGCAAGAAGGCAAGGAAGGACCCGAGAGCCCGAGTTCCCGGCAGGAGGCCAGGCTCCCTCTCGGGTACTTCCCCACATCACTGTGGATAAGCTCTCCACCTCACGCTAGAAGACCTCAGAAGACTTGGGAAGCAAGGCGAAGATAGCGCGGGCAGGAAGCATAGCCCATGGTGGTGTCAGCCCCTGTCCACCCCAAGGCGGACGCTCCCACCTAACCCAAGGTAGACGCTAGGCTGAGAAGAGGCCACGTCTCCCCCTAAACTAGATAAGGAGGGTCCTTCACGCCGAAGGTCCCTCGTGCCCCTCACGTGACCCTGTGGCAACCCCTTAGCCCATAAAAGGAGTACCAAGGCACGGAGGAGGGGGAGGTCGAACCGAGGAACAAGTCGAACCAGAGCAAGACTAGACTAGGGCTGCGAAGGTAGAGGGGAAGGTGATATCCTCCGGGTCAGTATCTGTCCTTCTTCTACCTCCAGCCAAAACCCTTCCGGGTACCCATCCGGGAGGCTCCATTGTAAGCCACACTATGAAGAACCCATCAATCCAGACATGCAGGAGTAGGGCTTTTAGCCTCCGGGCGGCCTGAACCTGGGTAGCTCCTTGTGTCCCTTTGGTTGCATGCTTTGATCGTGGAGAGGAGAGCTTGATCTAGACTCCGCCCGAGAAGACGATTCTCAGCCTCCTTCGCGCCCCGTGCCGAACCTAAAAGGGGGTATCCTCTACTCCCGGTGTCCGTGCATCGAGACACGACAGCCATCTGTACTTAGACCAAACCATAAGTTCCTTGCGTCACGTGCAAAGGTAGTGAAGTCTCTGTTGATTTTTCTCCACTGCGACCCATCAGCGGAGTGTCTCAGCATCACGTCTTTCTTACGGTCTTCTTTGTGTCATCGCAACAACTTGGCATGCTCATTGTTTTGGAACAAACGTTTCAACCGTGGTATTATAGGAGCATACCACATCACCTTGGCAGGAACCCTCTTCCTGGGGAGCGGCTCGCCTCAACATCAGCAGGGTCATCTCGCCTGATCTTATACCGCAATGCACCGTATACCGGGTATGCATTCAAATTCTCGTACTCCTCACCACGGTAGAGGATGCAGTCATTGATGCATGCATGTATCTTCTGCACCTCTAATCCTAGAGGGTAGAAACCTTCTTTGCTTCGTACGTACTGGGGGCAATACGTTATCTCTTGGAAGCATCTTCTTTAATATTTTCAGCAACTTTTCAAATCCCTTGTCAGATAGACCATTCTCTGCCTTCCATTGCAGCAATTCCAGTGTGGTACCCAGCTTTTTCTGGCCATCTTCGCAATTTGGGTACAACAATTTTTTGTGATCCTCTAACATGTGCTTCAACTTAAACCTCTCGTTTTCGCTTCCGCAGTTTATCTATGCATCAAGAATGGCCCGACGAAGATCATCATCGGGCTCATCAACAATGGCCTCTTCTTCAGCTTTGTCTTCCCCCATTGTACTACCACCGTGTTCTGGGAACATAGGATAGTTGGCATCATCATCTTTTTCTTCACTGTCTTCCATTATAACCCCTCTTTCTCCGTGCTTGGTCCAACAATTATAGCCAGACATGAAACCGGACTGCAGCAGGTGGTAGTGTAGGGTTTTTGAGCAAGAGTAATCCTTCGTATTCTTACAGACACTACATGGAGAACAAATAAAACCATTCCGCTTGTTTGCCTCATCCACATCGAGAAAATTATGCAGGCCATTAATGAACTCGGGACAGCGTCGGTCACCGTACATCCATTGTCGGCTCATCTGCATTATATAAATATATCAACAAAAATTACACTACATCATGAATAGAGAAGTGACCAAATTAATTAATACAAGTTCATCACATTAAAACCAAAATAGAGTAGTGACCAAGTGTAATACATAGTTCACATAAAAACATACATTGAAACTAACGTACAACTATCTAATGCATTTAAATGCAACAACAAATGGGATCAAAATCGCAACTAAGGTAACTATTGATCCAACTGCATAATGATACCAAGCCTCTTTATTAATTGCATATTTTCTAATCTTTTTAATCTTCAAGCGCATTGCATCCATCTTGATCTTGTGATCATCGACGACATCGACAAGATACAACTCCAATTTCATCTTCTCTTCTTCAATTCTTTTAAATTTTTCTTTCAAATCATCGTTTTCTTTTCAACTAAATTTCACCTCTCCACAAGAGGGTCGGTTGGAATTTCCGGTTCACATACCTCCTAGATAAAAATATCTATGTCAAGTGTTGGTCGGCATAATTGTCATATAAACACGAAATGAAACAAATAGTTATAAAAGATAATTATACCACACCCGAATCATAGACCGGGCGAGGGCCGACGGGGACGGATATTAAAATCATGGCACTATAAATATAACAAACAATCATACAAGTAAGAAAATTATACAAGTAATAACTATGCATCTAAATCATACAAGTAAATTTAAAAAAAAAGATAAAAACAAGAGGCTCACCAAGGTGGTGCCGGTGACGGGACGGCGCGGGCGATCGACGGCGGTGAGGACGGGGACGGGACGGCACTAAAACCCACAAATCATATTTTAATTTGAGCTCAAATTGCATATAAAACAAATGAACTCCCTAACTTAGGCATTTCATCAAACACCTAGCTAGCACTAGAAAAATGAAATGAGCTAAATTAGCAATGAAATGAGCTAAATTAGGAACGTCGGAAGAAAGGATGAAGTTGCTAACCCTTGGATAGATGGGTGCCGCCAATCTTGACAAATCGTGGAGAAAAATGGGGATGAACTCGAGCTCGGGAGAGTGAAAGAGGACAAAAATGGAGATGTGGCTCGAGCAGGAAAATGGAGAAGGGTGGCTCAGGGTGGAAGATGATATAGAGAACCCTTTAGTCCCGGTTGGTATCTCCCGGTTCGTGATACCAACAGGGACTAAAGGTGCTCGCGTCGGCCCCACCTCTGCGGCGACCTGCCGTGGACCTTTAGTCCCGGTTCGTCTCACGAACCGGTACTAATGATCTCGTTCAAACCGGGACATGTGCAGTGCGGCGTCGTGTCTGTTCGAACAGGGACTAATGCTCACATTAGTCCCGGTTCTAAATGTCGCGGGGACTAATGCGCAGGATGGATGACCCATTTTCTACTAGTGTTGGTGAACTAACCCCAGATCTATCTGTTTGTTGTTTCTTCATGGGATTAGGTATCTTCCCATGGGTTAGTATCAAAAGGAAGACATCAGCAAGCTTCAAAATTGCAAGTTCAGGATGAGCATCTTGAAGTGAAGACATGCTTGAAGCTTTCCTTCCATTTTGGTGTAATGGACATTTGAAGATATTCTTAAGTGATTTTTTCCCATAGTGGAGTATGGGGAACAATTTGCTAGTTTCATCAAGCGAGCGCAAATAAGAAAGGTGTTCCAGCTTGAGGCGGACATGATCATCATCATATACCTCAAAGATATAATCATTATAGTTTTATATTTTACCGGTCTCGAGTTGGTTATTGGGAGACTGAGTAATATGTCTAATAGTCGTACTATCAAGGGGGTCTCTCGGAAGAGTACATTAATCGCATTGGTCTTAAAGAGTTCAAACATTTACATCCTTTGGCATCATGTTTCTTGGTTTTTTTTTTGGTTTTTTCTATGTGACATTTTAGAGCTTGTTGTTATCTTCATGACAATCTCAAGTTCATCAAAAGTGGATTTCGTATGAAAAACTTGTCATGTTTTTGGTGTTGGAGGTTTTGCAAGTTCTTCATTTATAAAAACATCAAATATTTATTTGTATCATTTTTTGTTGGTATTTGGTGTTGCTCTATTTGAGGATCTAGGGCTTCTTGTTAGCCTCAAAACATGTCCAAGTTCATCGAAAACATAGTTTGTATGCAAAAGATCACGTTTTTCGTGCATGTGTTTCTGTTTTCGCTTGCATTCTGGAACATTCCAAGTTGTTTCCGAGTTGAATATGAACCAAGGTAAATAGCTTATGTTGTCGGTCCGAAATTTCTGTCTGGAATTTTGAACTAGATCCTAACGGGCGCCCGAAACTGCATAAGGGAAGATTTCCTTGTATCCTATAAAAGGGGTCTTCTTCCCACAAAGAGTTAAAGGTTTCTTGACCACGTTTTTTCCACCATTGTTTACATTCAAAAGCTTACTCCTCCTCATTTGCTCCAATGATTCTTGCAGCCTTTTGATGAATAATAGAGATGAGATCTAAATCTACATATCCACCAATTAAATACTCTTCAATGTGAAGCGAACCGCTTAGGATTTAGCCTTGAGTCATTGATTGAAGGCCTCTATAATTCCTCCTCTCTTGTTTCTCTCTAATATTTGTAGGTTTGGTGGACTTTAACAGAGAAGAATTTGGGCACCCTTGGTTTTTTTTTTGCTTTGCATTTGTTGCATCGGTTTGAGCTCTTCACCTTGATTCGTTTGAATGAGAGCCCATGAGTATGTTGCTCTTGTAGGGTGTTTCTCATGAACGGTTGGTGTTTGTGACCGCGACACCTCTTCGTGAAAGATCGTGAAGAGCCTCGGGTTTCTCTTTCGTGGGGATTGTGAAGTGGTTGTGGAGTTTGCCATCTCCGGAGTTTGAGGAAAAGCTAGCAATAAAGGCAAACTGCCTTAACTTCGTGAAGGGTATCCGAGAAGAAGGAGATTTTGTTCTGGGAGTCTTTCGTGGTAATCCGCATCTCTCCAACTGTGAGTAGTTTCCTTTGTGGAGTGAACATTGGGATACATTTTTGACTTCTCGTGTCTCGATTGTCTCTATACCGAGTTTGTTTCCAAGTGATGGTCTTCGAGTTTGAATTTATATATATATCTTATTTATCACTTGTGAGATATCTCTTGTGCTCATCTTGTTTTGTGGTTGAAACTAAACAGTAGTTTATTTCTGCATTCTTTCAATCCAAATCTGTAATATATTTTAAAAATGCTTATTCACCCCCCCCCCCCCCCCCCCTTTCTAGGTGTCATCTCGTTCTTCCAATGTTCCAATGGCAAAAACTAAAATTGGTGTTCATCCGTTTTTAGGAATTTTTGGGAATTACTGTGTGGCCAAAAAATAGGGCTTGACAAAAAAATGAGGATTTCAAGTTTTGTGTTAAAAACATGCTCTCGTCCTTCTAATTGCTCGGATAAACCAAAGTAGTGCAACAACATAATCAAGATTAATTAACTGGAAGATCAGATTGACCTTAAACTTTAATTTAGGTTAGTTAAACTTGATAACTTAATTAATAGGCACTATCTAGAAGCAAAATTACATAGAAAGTTTTCATATGCATACACAGTTTAGGCTTGAACAAACTTAGGGTAATAATGCAGCTGTCTACCAATGTTACCTTCAATTCATCATTACAGGGGACATTAACATAAGCTAATTGTAGGGGCAGTGCCAGGATTTGACCATGTTGGGTGGGGCCGAGGGAGACACCAACAACTTAACCATACAGAAGATTTATTTTTACGTGAGTGAACGACGTAGAAGAAGAAAAATTACAGAGGTAAACGACATACAAGATACTATAGCAAGATATTGATATCTTAAATATAGCATCAATATCAAAATCTTATGAATTGTTTGTATCTTTCACTTAATTTTGACTCATTAATTCTTTGCGAAAATAAGTTTTACTTCCAATTCTCATGTTTCCTTTTTACTTTCAGCTCTATGTTGTGTACAAATCATTAGATAACTTCACTTGATATAACAAAATATTAACTAGTGGCATGTATGATTTGAATCATAATACTAGTACTAAGCATACCTTAGGGATAGATATTATGTGTGATTAACATAGGCCTGAGGCACTAATCATAGATTGTATCCAAGGTTATGGTCAATGGACGCGCTACACGAAGTGTCGAAGCGGTTAGCACCGAGGCGGCGGTATCCTGGTCTTATCTCATGTTGCGGAGGCGTATGTTGACGATGAGCGACGGGTGGCGGGCCAACGGCGCCCTAGACGGTATTGGATCGATCAATCAATCCTCTATTTTTTATCTGAAATGCGATCGATATGTAACTCCCATCGATTGTATAGGTATAGCCAGCAAGTGCATAGTGAATTTTGCTCCAGGAAACAAGGACGCGATTGGGAGATGGGATGTACTAACTAATGATGTAGTATTAATCTCCAGCTATTTACCGCACACATACTACTATGCCTACTATCAAACCATTGAGGGGGGCGACCCCCCCCCCCCCCCCCCCCCCGGTACAACCCTAGCTGATTGCACTTAGTGCACCTAACTGCATCTCGACAGATCGAGTCCATTTAGCAAAAATTGAGGTAGATTTCCTGCTAGGTGCAGGCGAAATAGTCGAGATATACAAAGTAGACGATATGGCGATTCTTGTGGTCATGCCTGCCCTTCACCGACACATCACGTCACAACACCGGTGAGGTTTAGTCTTCCCGCTTCTTTATCAAACCTTCGGGTCGGACTAGCGTTTAGAAAAATTTGGGAGCTTTTTTTTTAGATAAGGGGGTGCGGATCCCCGGCCTCTGTATCAAAATGATACACACAGCCATCCGCAATTATTAATCAAAATATTCAATGTATACAATTCATGGGTCACTTAGAGTGGATACAAAAATCAGCCATTCAAACAAAGGCAAACTAGACATCGATTCTTCTAGTATGTTGCCACCTAGCTCGGCAGAAGATAGCCCGTACAACCGACATCATACGGGTACATCCTGAGTCCATAAGACCACGCTGATCCGTCGGCAGGAGATAAGACCACAAGCGGATCCAGTAGACCGCCATATTGATAACCTGCAAATAATGGGTAGATAATTTTTTGTTAAAGACAATATCATTGCGACAGTTCCAAATAGCCCAAAGTATGGCCGCAACACCAATTCTAATTCGAGCCTTTGTACTCTTATCTATCCCATTCAACCAAGAACCGAACATATTTGCAACACTAGTTGGAGGGTAAACATTGAACGTAAAATGTACTATCCTCCAAATATTTCTGGCAAATGTGCATTTGATAAAAAGATGTTCAACAGACTCATCTGAACCACAAAAAACGCATTTCTTGCACCCCGTCCATTGTCTTTTAACCAAGTTGTCTTTAGTCAATAATTCTTTTCTGTTTAGAAACCACAGAAAAATTTGGGAGCTAGGCGACTGTACGTGAAAAAAAAACCTTGTAGGTATCCAGATCCCACCAATTAAATTTGAGAAGGAAGTTTTTAACCTTTTCTCATTCTCTTATCTTTAAATGTTCATAAGTTTTATGATAATTAAATGGGTAAGTTTGTACTCAATACCTACCAGTATAAATTTATTTGATATACCAAGATCAAAATTCATTATCAGCAGATAACGAAATACAAAGGCGACAATAGAATCCGACGTGCTTCGGGCCTTGAATGATTGTAATCCTGACTTTGTGATTGGTTAATATACAACAGAAAATTTCAAAAAAAAAAAAAAGGAATCTGACATGCTTACAAGAAGAGAACCCAAAAAAAGTTGAGCCTACCCCCACCAAGCTACTGCTAGTGGGAGCAGCCAAAGAAACCAAACGTTACTTACAAGATTATCCACCATGGAGCTGAAAAACAAATCAGAACAACCTAAAGTTTGATAATTTCTCAAAAGAGAAGCAAGTTGGGTGTAATGTGTTTCATAATTTCTATAACTAAAAAGAAATACGATTCTCATGGCTAAATTTTGAAAAATAGGTTTAAAATGTGACTTGGGGGTTAGACAACCCTCCAAACAGTTCAATAAAAGATTTTGAGTGTGTACCTCGAGAGAGCGGGTGTTGGCACACGAACTCGAGATCTCGTGGGCAGGGTAGGTATCAGCACCTCCTAGCCATCCGGTTGAGCCTTGGTTCACGAAAAACAATAGGTTCACAAAGAACTAAGTTATGTTGATCGGTTTCCAGCATCTTTTTGCTACCCTTGCCATTTGTTTGTACTACAGTAGTTTAAACTCCACGAGGATAAAAACGGGACGGAGAGAGTATCAGACTCTTTGAAACCAGGGTGTGGTAAAACAATTCCAACTTTTTTTTTGTGCTTTGGTCCAAAAAAACACAAGTTCAATGGGTCGAAACCCTACGGAAATCACGTTGCGCAGACCACGTGAACCTATATCCTATTATTGAAGAAATCGAAATTCACTTTTCAACTGTACTTGGGCTAAACTATCCTGGCAGGAAGTTAAGCAGATACCAGTGCTCCATCCTGATTCATGGGAACCAATTATTTTTGGATATGAACACTGTATCAAGAATGATCGGTGTGTTATTCTTTGCGGTTTTGGGGCGGTCAGGTCCTAGAGAAACGCCAGAAAGCATGGAGAGGCGTGTAGAGACATTCTGCAATCAGTTAAGTGGACAAGGGGTGGCATCAATGATTTATCAATTTCCTGGAAAGAGAGAACAGAGAAGACGAAACAAACAAAGGAGGTGCGGTGGATTCCTCCAGATCAGGGCTCCTACAAACTCAACATAGATGCCGATTTTGATGTTGATCATGATGTAGAAAGTACTGGGCTCCGTCGGTAAACTATTGAGGGCGCAAGCTCGGTGGTACGAAGATGCGGCGAATGCCCTGCTAATGGGAGCTTTTGCTATTCGAGATGGTATTCGACTTGCTGGCGATATTGGAATTTCTAATATTATTATTGAATCCGATGCGCAACAACTAGTCAAGGTTTGGGACTCAGTGGCCTTTAAACATTCTGAAGTAGCTCCAATCCTGAACGTAGCAAAGATTGTCGATTTTTTTTAGCTTTTTCATGCTAGTGTTTGCGCCTAGAGAGGCAAATGCACGTCTATGTGGACCATTCTTATCCTCTCTTTCTCTCTCCTATTTCACTGTAGCTTGAGAGCTCGCGTGTGTGCTCCGGCCCGATCTGAGGCCTCTCTCGCCGGCGTCGTCGGCCGGAGATGGCTGAGGGAGGGCCGGTCTTCCCCCTGTACATAGTAGTAGCTTAGGCCTCGTCTGGTTGCTGAGTAGGGGCGCTTTGCCCGTAGTCTTGAGCGGAGCTCCAGGTCATGGCGGTCGGATCTGGAGTTTAGGGTTTTTCTTCATAGCTTCGATGCTTCTCTGGGCGAAGCCAGGAGCGAAGGAGGATGCCGATGCTCTTCTGAATAAAGTTCAGGCTCGCTGCTGCCGCTCGGCGGTGTTTGCTCGATCTGCTCCAAATTCCTCTCTGGCCGGCCTTGGTGGCGAGGGGAGGGGATGGAAGGGCGGGTCGGCTACGGCGTCGACTGGTGGTGGGCTCGATGTGGTGGATGGCGACGGATTCCTTCCTCTGGCCGGCCTTGGCGGCAAGGGGAGGTTGGGATTCAGCGCTTTTTCTTCTGCGTCGGCCTTGGTGCTTCGTTGGGCTGGCCTGCTGCCGCTCCTTCTCTCTTCTCGCCGTCGCGGTGGCGGGGAGGGTGAGTAGGTAGCGGCTGTAGTGCCGCCCGATGTGGGCGCTTGGACGGACCATGTGGTGCGCAACATGTTGCACGCTGCTAGAGCTGCGACGACTTCTACCGGAGTACCGAAGTGTCGGCCAGGTTGGGCCGACGCTATCCATGGCCGATGGAGCCACTCCGTGCTCTGGTGCCTTGTCCAGAGCTCCTTCTTCCTCCTTGAGTGGAGGATCTTCGATCTCGGCGTGGGAGACCCCGTCTGCGACACCCCAAGTGGCATGTTCCCCGGTGGTGCTGCCGATGCCCACGCTTTGAGGTCCCAGGTGACCGGCGGCGACGGCGAAGGACCTGATTGTGTTATGCTTTTCAATTTTAGGGTCCTGTTTGTAAACTTGGAGGGCGTCTCTGTAATTTTCCTGTTCTTAGAGGTCCTCCTTATAATTTGGTGCTTGTGCCTTATCAATGAAGCTCCCAGACCCTTCGAGGCCTTATCCTTTAAAAAAAAACTTGCACGTCTATGCGCGAAATAGGCTAGCTCGTCCAGAAGAACATGTCTCAAAAAGTGTGAGTTCTCATAAAATAAAATAGAATTCACCCTCTGGCCTGTGGGGCCGTTGGAGAAGTGACCAGACCAAGGCACGGCAGCATTCAGAGACATCTTCGATGACATGATTGGTCACGGATGGTCAAGATCTACTCGAGCCAGCCCCCGTCTGCTTGGAAATCTACACGCCGGCTCGTCGGCACAGCACGGCGTACCGATCGATCCTGGCCGTACGCGCTTGCCCAGGGACAGGGAGTCACCAGTCACAGTCAGAGGGCCGTGTTTTGGCTGTCAGGCGTGTGGCAGCTTATCATATGGGCACGCATGGCCTGTGCCTCATCTCCTCCATCTCCGGGTTTGGTGCTTCACACCACACGGGGGCGCCTCACGGATTCCGTGTTCGTGTCACTGACTCACTGTACGGTGTGAATTGAGTGCTCGATTCCGTCCGTGCTTCGGTCTCAAGAAAAACTCGCCACTTTCTAGCTCTCTTGGAGCCCGTGGCCGAGCTCTCTGGCTGACGGATCATCAAGACGTGGAAGTGAGTTGGTTCGTCGCGACTGGTATGCTTCTTCCGATCTACTCCCTCCGTTCTAAATTAGTTGTCTTTCATTTGTACAAAAGTGGATGTATCTATACTTATAACATGTCTAGATACATCCACTTTTGTACAAATGAAAGTCATCCTTGTACTCCCTCCGTTCTAAAAAGGATGACTTTCATTTGTACAAAAGTGGATGTATCTAGACACAAAACATGTTCAGATACATCCACTTTTGTACAAATAGAAGTCATCCTTTTTAGAACGGAGGGAGTACTACTACAGTGAGTTATGTGAAGTGTGATGCTGCCACTGGAGTGACGCGACCCGTGAGCACCTCAATGCCAGCTTGCATCCATGTTCACTAAGGCAACAAGTATATTGGCATATGGCCCTCTCCTCGTATTTTCTGTTTCCCGGCCGGTAAAATATTAATTTTACAAAATGGTCCTTCTAATTTTACAAAATGGTCCTCCTAATTTTACAAAATGGTCCTTCTAATTTTACAAAATGGTCCTTCAGGGGAACCATTTTGTAAAATTAATATTACTCCAGGGGGTTTTCTGGAAATTTACCGTCCAAAACGGACTGACAAGTGGGGTCAGTGACCTGCGTGCACGCACTTGTCGAGTTGTGTGACCAAATAATCACGTTCTGGAGAAGTGTGACTTAATTGCACATTGGCGTCGAATTGTGTGACCGCGGGTGCCATTAACTCGATTTGGTATGCACCAAGTTTGTTTGCTTTCATGAAAGGAATTGTAAAGGAGGCCATGTCTCCCCACTAAAAATATCCGGAGCGACCGTAAAGAGTCGTGTAAACCCAGTAGCCATGAGATACCGCTGGTTAAGCAGTTCCAATGAGCAGCCAGCATGAGATTAAGGTTTTGGTAGGGTGTTAACGCCGTCAACCATAGCCAAATCTCCGATCCTATTGCTGTTGATCATGATGGCGGTCACACATCCTCCAAGCCCACGGCGGCATTTCAGGAAGAAACCACCACTACCCTGTTCAGCTACATACATATACGTACGTACGTGGCCTGCTTCATCCAGTCAGTCTCCTTCAATGGCTGGAGCCTTGGACCAGCAAAAGGAGCTGCTCATCCACGCCATTGAATCGACTGTGCACAACAGACGGCGCAGGTGCAGAACAGACGGCGCAGGCTGGCGCTGACCCGGTCAGCGGCCTGCATGCCTGCTGCGAGGAAGTTAATTTGACTGCACGTCTGCCTGAGATGCCATCGTGATCCTGGTGCCTGCCTGCCGCCGCTTCTGCCGCGGCACGGAATCGCATGGATTTGCAACGCTCCGTCCGTCCTGGATGACACTAGTCTGTGAGACTGCGAGTATCTGACGACCTGCAGCATGAGAAAGAAGACGATCGAGTGGCACTAATGGTGGAGAAGGATGGCCTGGCACATTAAGCCAAATACTAGTACAGTTTAACTGCCAATCATCAGCAGAGATTCAGAGAGCAGCGAAGATATCCAGAGAAGAAGAAAAAGGATCAGGCATTCATCAAGACCAGAAGATAAATTTCGTGAGCTCCAGATCCGATAAACACGACTAGTCTAGAGTCTACATCCAAGTCTACACTCAAACATCAAAACTAGAGGCATACAACAACAGCGGAGAGAAGAGTTACAGAGGAAACTAGCCCTAATAATCTCCGGTCCACGCCTTCCAGTCATTGTCGATGTTCTTCTCGGCCCACGCGATCGCGGCGCGTGCGGCCTGAGGCGCGCCGGGGAGGCCCTTCTCCTTGATCTCGCCCTTCATGTCCAGGAACGGGTGAACCAGGAGCGTCCCGGGTCCGCAGTATTCGTGTTGCAAGAAATTGCTCAAGACCTGGAAATAGAGAATCACATCTTAAACTTCTGGTCTTGGACTAGCTGAAAGAGCAGTGCAACGTTTAACATAAAATTGCTGCGTGCATAAACAATCCAAAAGGCAACACTGTATTGTGTGTGCACGCCTTGACTGCATCACTGTGACAGGCTTCAAGGTGCTTCTAAGCCTAACATAGGTTGGATTTAAGATTGACAGAGCTCATAGCATGTGAGCACACAGTAAATTTTAACCGGCGACAACTGACACGACTGATTATTCTCGCATGGATATCATAAACTAAAACAGTTTTTCTGAAGTTTTACCTGTATACATTGCATGGTATCCTACACCTGCAGTTTGTGGCTTTGTGCCTCCAACCAATCCTAATGCTACCTATCTAAAGACAGGCTTCAGGCTCAGGGTGATCAAAAGCCTAACATAGGCTGGATTGGAGAGTGGTTGAGCGAATAGCATGTGAACATACAGTTCAGGCTAAGCTAGGTTGTAAGTTGTGACAACCGACAAGACGGATTATTGTGGCACGGATATCATAATGGACAAAGGTGTTCCCAAGTTTAGCTGCATACATTGCACAGTGTCTTGGACCTGCAGTTTGTACCTCCAACCAATCCTAATGATATTAGCTATCTAAACATGCTCTATGACATACAGAAACTACGGCTCTTTGAGCTACTTTACCTGTCTCTAGCACACAATGCAAGTGTTCGTCTGAACCATCATAAAAAGGCTTGGATCTCCAAGAGGCGCGGCAGAAAGTTTCAGCGTTCATTCCCCAACTAATTCAGGACATTTCCTTTGCTCATTAATTTCCAAATCACATATGTTCTTTTTAGTGTCAGTTCTTTTCTACATTGTCTCAATCATCTTGTCAGCACAACCATCAATTTAACTCTAGAATGCCAAAAATGACACCCAATGCGTAGAACAGAATGCCAAAATGCTACAATATGAGCAAGTGAATCGAATGGAAACGTGCCTCGGTGCAGACGTCGACGATTTCCTCGACGTGCTCCCCGAAGTACTCCTCCTTCTTCTGCTCCAGCCGCCACGTCATGTGCTCCCTGAACCTGCTCGTCTCCTGACAGAGGCACCACACGAATGGGTTCAGAACGAAGCGGAAGCAGAAGCTGCGTGTCCGGGCAAGAAGAATCAGGGGGGAAAGACAGGGGCTCGCTGACCTGCTAGGCGAACTCGGGGATGGGGTCCGGGAACTTGTACTCCTCGAAGGCGGCGTTCTTGGCGCGGCGGCACACGACCTTGGCCGGCCGCGGCCGGCGGCTGCGCAGGCGGAGGAGTTGCCCGCTGCTAGGCCGCGTGGAGGGGGCGGACCTGGTCGGCCGAGGGGAAGACGAGTGGGGAAGGAGAGTGGGGTTTAAGACCGCCGCCGCTGCCCACAGCCTCGTCGCCATGGCTGCTCTTCAGTCTTCACCGGGGTTTTACGGTTGTCTCTTCCCTTCCTTATCGGCTCAAGACTTTCGAGTGTAGAGAGTGTTTTTTTTATGTGTGGGATTTTCGGCTGCGGCCGTCCGATGTAAAGGGAAGGGTAGGATTTAGATTGGAATGGAGTGAAGAAAACTAACCCTATCCATTCCTAGAACAAAACTTAATCTCCGTATCCTGGCGTTCTAAGCAATTTTAGTTGCCGTTCCAAGGAACTTTAATTCAATTTATGTGACCAAGTCAAAATTTTACTAGTGATACCTTACATTAAAATGCATTCGATGGAAGGATGTCACAGTTAATCGAGAAAGCAGGTAGAACATTTTTACATTCATCGCTGCTCTGCCCAAATACCCCAGACTGCGGATGGAATAAAACATAAGGAAATCGCATACTGATCAGACATCAACGAACCATGAAAGATCCCAGGCCAAGAATTTATTGAAACATCAACTATAGCAGAGTGGCTCCTCAGGATAATGAAACCTTCACTTTGTATACAAGTAACAAATGTGCAGAGAAACTAGCAAGTGATGGGAAAACAAGGTCAACCTAGTTTGTTTTATTGTACATTATAAGATCGACACCGGAAGCTCAAAACGAGTGCTGCTAAAATGCCAGTTTATGAGATGAAACACTTTCTGGTAGATCTAAGCCATGGTGCACGATTGCATCTCCTTCATTGTGCGCTTGTCGCCAGTGCAACGATCTCGTAGCTGCAGGCTGTGAAACAAAACAAGCAAACAAACATCAGTCAGCGCAACTGTGAAGTGAATCACCCATAATCAGATGCAAAATAAAAGCATCGCATTCCATATTTGTTTTACACCAGAAAAAGTCTACTAGCATCTGTGCTTCACAAGATTTTTCTTTCAAAAATCGAGAAATTTAGTTATCTGGTCAAAGAGCTGCATCCTAGTGCACCTGATCAAGTAGTACAAAGGACACCAGCTGGCTGAAACCTACTGTGTACTGAAATGCAGAACATATGTCTAGACTTCAAAGATGAATTTTACCAGTATTTAAAACAAAACTGTACTCAAACCAACTGCACGCTTCAAGACAAAGCATGTTTCAAGGATTATGTGTACCCTAAAAAATGCTGAGATGTGTAAGTAACTTTGATGTGAATTTTCAGACGATCGGTTGCTATGGCCATGGTGGGGTGACTACCGACCATACAGAGAATCAGAGATACAAGGAAGATGTGTCTCGAAAAACACGTATCATCTTAAACATTATATACTCCCTCTGTCCCCTCAAGACGTTTTGGCAAGCCTTACAAGAATTCAACAGGCAACTGAAACACACTACAACTGAAAAGCAACACGTAATTGCTATTTGACAAATGGCAACTTAGCGCTCAGGAAACATTGTTATATAATACACTCCATGGTCAGTACAAGAACTCCAGACAGAAAATAAGCAAATTGTGTCAAGAATAACAGAGGGATGGGGTTGCCAGAATTCATATGGATACATACCTACCATATGGAATTCCAACTGCACTACACTATTACAAGATTAAACATGTGGAACATTATAGCCTATACCGTACTGCTAGAGAACTACTTCCTCCGTATCGAAATATAAGATGTTTTAGCATGTTTGGGTCCCAAATGTACCTATACATGTTTTAGTTACATTTGGGACCCAAACATGCTAAAACATCTTATATTTCGATACGGAGGGAGTAACTAACATAGCCTATGTTGAATAGCTTGAAATGATAAACAGTAGACACAGCGCAGCTTCAGCATGGTATAGTGCACTGACATGGGTATTAGAGCAATGCTTCTAATCCAAGGAACTGAATATGGAAGACATGTTCGTCAATAAGAAACGAAGCATACTACCATTTCCCCTACAAAAGCAAAACCCCACTACAAACTTATTTGAAAAAGTAGACTTACTACCCACGTCTTGGAACATCCTTACATCATAAAATGAACAGCTAAAACATGATAACAAGCATAAAAAGTAGGGCAAGTGGTAAACGTCCATTTACAAACTGAATCATTAATTATTGCCCAATGCAGTCCTTAAAAGTTGAAGATCTAATACACAAACATAAGAAGTAAGAAACAACCAAAAGTAAAATACATACCAGCAAAATCAACGAGAGTGAGAACATTCCCAATCTTGGAGACCTGTTTCACATTGTTCTTGAATGATTTGAACCTCTTCAAAGCAACATCTTCCTCTAAAAGCTGCAAGTAATGAAGAGTCAAAACCAACTAATGGGAGGAAAGAGAAACACACACTGCAGATTAATAAAAATAAATATAAATCTCACAAAAGCCAAAAGTAAGTAACATTAAAACTAGCTCAATGTAAAAGTGAGAAACTAAAAGCTACTTTGAAAGTTACTGTTTACTTGCAGGCTTGTGGTATGCAATCTAATAACAATAACACCAAGGGATCTTGCTTGTACAACTAGCCATCACACAAACCAGAGTTTGCAACAAACAAATAAGATGCTCATATGAAAAGCTTAGCACCAACTGAATTGCTGAAAAAAGCACAAGACACTAGATCATGTATTCCAGTGCTACCTACAATGTGACTATTCTATTAAGAAGGTACCCAGAATCAAAGTTCAACAGAAATTATTTGCACCATCCTAGAATTTAAGATAAGAGTTCTTCAGTTACCTACATAGTGAGAAACACTGAACTACCGTGACACATAACACTGTTGCAGCGATACAAAAAACTAAAGATCAGCAAACAGAGGCATTAGATTCTGACAATATACGATGCACCTTTGTGCGAATAAGGATGCAAACGATATGATGCCTTCTGCATCATTCAACTTGATGTATGTCACATACATACGTTCGTACGCACTATATAACACATAGCACACTCCTACTATGCATAAACGTCAGAAAAATCATCTCCTATCACGCAATAACCTCGTAAGCGCCATCATTAAGTACCACCAATGCAGTTCGCAAACCTAACCAGTAAATCCAGTCCCCAGGCGGCACCTAAATTTGACGCCAATCATCACTTTGAATAAAGCCGAAACCCTCTACGATGCTCCCGTTTCGCCTATTACTATCACCCATCGGAAACAATCTCTAATCGGTAATCACAACTTCTGGCCAGACTCAAATCAGATCAAGTCGACGTGTTGCGAGGTTGCGCGGACACAGGTACGATCTGCGATTCCTAACAGAGATATCGCTCGAGGAAAATTAAACCTTATACAGTCTAGAGATCGGATCGACACAGCGAAAGGGGAAGGGGGCGACGGGGAGGAGAGGGCTGACCGCTTTCTCGCGTGCGCCGAGCTCGACGTGGTACGCGCGTCGGGGCTGGACGTGAGGGGGCGGCGGCGGGGACCGGAGGCGGGAGCGGAGGGAGGAGAGGAAGGCGGGCTGGGCCATGGCGGTGGCAGATGGGCGAGAGGGCAGAGGGCGGCTCCGGAACGGCGAGGATGGAGAGAGATTTGGAGAAGGGCACGGGAGGAGGAGTGCTACTTTCTCGATTTGGCCCCTGAGTAGATGCGCGTCTTCGTGTGAAGGAACTGCCTACCCATTTTTTTTACCACATGTCTAATTCTTGAAAGGATATAAGCTCATTTTATATTTTGCTATAGGAAATTAGCCACGTAATTATAGAAAATCTAGCCAAACAAAAACTAACATAAAAATGGTTAGACGGACCAGATTATCCTGATTCATTGTGATGCTAAGAACAACCTTAATTAAGTTAACCAAGTGTAGCACAACTATAAGATATAAAAGGACCTTGGACCTTATCCTCTCCCGCTACAGTAATAGAGAGGCGATTTCTGGTTTCGCCTGTTCGCCCACCTCGCCGGTGACGATCCGGTGGCTTCCCCATCCCTACGGCGGCCGCTTCGACGGCGGGAGGGTGGGGAAACCCCGGATCTCGTCGTGTACATAGCGTAGGGTTGAGTAGGTATCCAGCCGGCGGCGTTGGGGAGACGGCGGCGTGGTTGGAGTGGTTTTGGTGGCGGGGATCTTCCTCTTCGACGGTGGGGCTCCTGGTAGCTTCGCCGTGGATTTCCCGTCCGATCCTCGCTCGCAGTTCCTCGGAGCTGCTGTGCGGGGTTTCCCCTCGCCGGAGTCCGAGTTGCGGCGGCTCCGGTTGTTGCTAATAAGGAAGCTTGATCTGGTTTGCTTCAAGGTGGTGGCGACGGCGACGCAGGATGGAGGTTCCTGTGGAGCCAAGCTTCGTCGACTTCCCGGCCATGGAGGGGCTCCTCTAGTCCAAGGCGTCAGCGAGGAAGGAGTGGTGGCGGCGCGCCGGCGATACGTTCTGTGCTTCGTTTTCGACACCGGGATCCTGAGGGCCTTGTTGTAATTTTCTTTCTTTGCTGGATCTCTCTGTAAAAAGACCTTGTGCAATATCAGTTGAACTTTCCCGGGGAAAAAAAAGTTAACCAAGTGTAACCTCTCATGCAGAATAAAAGTCACCCATTTGTATTCCCTTCTTTGAAAATATCCCGTCCTCTCTCTTCATCCTCGTATCTTTTCCCGTCTTTCGGAAAGGAAAATTTATTAAAGCATCAAGCTAATACGTGAATAAACTTTGTGTCTGATACAACAGAGTGACATAATATCCAGGATGTACACGACCAACACACACACAACGACATACTAAAAATACAGAAACGTAAGAGCAATCTACACAACCATCATCTTCAAATGAAACACCTCCTAGCTCATCCTAGCTCCATGACTAAACTACGCAATCAACAACCAACGGGAACAAGAACTAGCGCCATCATCTTCTAAAGTTTTTTTTTTCAGAGAGAGAAATCATATTCTGAAGTGTAGTACTGCTGATGACAAAGTCCCCAATTCAAGTTGTCCACTCAAATCATAACTGGTTGCAAACTCCCGCCCCAAAAGATTTGTTTATCACGACGAAGGGGTGAGGGTCCAAACAACACCTCAAAAGATGTCGCATGAACCGCCAATGCCGTCATGCCGACTCATGGGTTTTCACCCTGAGAATAAACTAAAAGTGGGATCAATGGTAGAACCTCAACTCGAAGCCCATAGATGCCACCATCCAGCTTACATGATGAACACAACAAAGAACAACTACAACAATCTCAGATTTTCCTAGTGCAATAAAATGTTTCTTCGGCAAATTGCAGTCTGCAGGATCAGTTCAATGTGTTACGACGCGGGTGCTTATAGAGGAAGCGGACGTATCGGTTTCAAGAAGGAGAGGCCAAGCGGCCGTTTACAACGCGTTTCGGCACATGCACCGAAAACACCAAACCACCAAAAGAGAAAAACAATGGAAGTATCCACTTTGGGCATATGCACCCAGTATTGGGCATATAGAGGATATATCATACACTAATTTTTTGTGTTTAAAATTGGCAATGGAAGTGAAATCCACTTTGGGCATATGCACCCAGTATTTTAATAAACACATTTCAAAATATAAAAATTTGAAATAAAAATTCGAGGATACATTTTCAAATTCACAAAGCCGTTTTGCGAAAAATCGATATGTTTGTGATCCGCATGTGAAATGTCTTATTTTATTCACCAAATTTTGTCTTTTTTACACATGCCATTAAAAATGTTAATTTTTCGTGAAACACATTCATGAACACATAACATTTTAAAATGGGTTTAAAATGCATTAAACAATCATGTATATGCAATATACAGTACTAGAAACATGGGTTTTGTCAATTTTACCCGGTGGTGGTCATTTTTGTCATTTCATTCATGCAGGTGGTCTGACATGCCAAAATTCTACAGTACACAACTACTTTTTTTTCTTAGGGATTCAAGTACGCAGCTACTTGGATTCTGGTATCAGTTAAGATTACCTTGTGTACCAACATTAAGCTTAACCCAAAACAATCTTGTATATGCACTATACAGTACTCGAAACATGTCCTTGCGAAAACGTAAGAATAACGCGACACACACAGCCAGAGAGATCATATCAGTATCAAACTATCAAGCATACATAGTAGCATGTTTTCAGGATTACAACTGCACAGTGTACATTGAGGCAGATGGCCACAATAGTAGCGCCCGGAGAGCTCAGAATCAACAAACGAAATATTCCTTAATTTGCATTACTTGGCTTATTACACGCTTTCAAACCCAAGCCCCATATTGCTTGCCAACCCAAAATCTATACAACAAACTTTGTTTTCAATATAGGCCTCAATATAAACCATGCGACTGAAACAGCACACATAGCACTGAAAAGAATGAAAAATGTCACCTTCGCAGGAAACTGTCAGCACAACGTTCTCCAGGTTAGTACGCCGTTCTTTGGGCAGCATCACTGCTATGATCCTGGCCATGAGCCCAGATGACTGCCCTGCCCACTCAACTTCAAAGTTCAAAGATGAACTACTTGCGCCGAGCTGATCGGGCAGCCATCTGGCGCTGCAGTGTATGGCGAACAATCAAGCCTTGCAGACTATACTGCTGTGGCCGCCAATTACTAGCATTGTGTAGCTATCACAAGTCACTATGGGGCGATATCAAGGAACGAGTGTAGCTGTCTATTCAATGAGCAGGATGGCGCTCTCGTTTCCCGCTGGTGGGCCCTCTATTTGGGGATGGTGTTCTAGCACCGCCAGCTAACCTCATCACTGTTGGTGAAATGATAACAGTCAACATAATATTTCATGAGCCGACTTATTTAGGAGACGAAAGCTACACTTACCTCTTTCCCTCTCAAGCTCCTGGTCCAACTCCTCTTTCCACTTTCGTTGCCTCTCAGCGAAGCTGATGCTGTTAACACAAATAGGTCCCAGTTAGGATCATGGACCAGTTCTAGCCGAGGTTCAATGCACGCAAGAGCGAACTGACCCAAAAAACTAGCATTTCACACGAGTTAATGAACAAGGAGCTTAAGCTCTAGTTAGGTTGGTTAAGGTTTTGCAGAATACAATTTCAGTTTCGAAGCAAGGTTACCTTGTGCTGTCTTGGACATCAATATGAACTTTATCCCCGAGCTCATTGAGTTGAGGTGAAGCTATTTCTCTCAATATCCGGCTGCTATCTACACTGTCTCTTGAGAATTGCTTGCTGCAGCTCTCAGGTATCGTACTGTTCAAATTATTGTCACAAGGTGTTGCCGCTGCTGGACCTCCTCTCATCTTACTTGGAGGCGACTTTCCGCGAGGGGGCAATTTCGGACTATTTGTGAATTTTCCATTGGAAGGTTGATCAACTCCCTGAGAATTCCCAGCATTCACTGTATTGTAGAATTCTTCATATAAAGGTGTTTGTAGCTTCTTCAGATCAAGGGCCTGACGAGAAAACCAGTAAATATCATTTAAGTACTAGCAGTAAGGCACTCAATGTGTGTGGTCTCATTAAATGCTAAGTACCTTCTCGTCAAGAAATGCTTCTATTTTTGACTCGGTAAGTACATCGTCATCTTCACAACTTCCCTCGCGATGGAAGGTAAAATCATTTTCGGTCATGCTGCTTTCAGTATGCTTTGCTAATCCACCGAATTCCCTTGACTGATGGGAACTTTTCTCTGGGCTTATGTCATACTTGCTTTTCCAGTCATCAAATGGTTCAGACATAGGATTGTAGCTCTGGAATTGACAGATGCAGAAATTGAACATGAGGACATAACAACTTTGTTCATACTTCAATTTTGAAATGCACAGTGAAAGATCAAACTAAATTCTTAGAGAAGTTAACAGCTGAAGTAAACTCTTACAGATCCAACAGCTGGGTGGTCATCTTTATCGGCAAACTCACAAATGTCATCATCGTCACAGCTACCCTCCCATAAGGGTTTGATTTTCGATGATCTGTTGGAATTAATAGTAGACCAGTTGCCAGAATGATTCAAACCCCTGGAAGCGATTACATAAGTTGCCCGTTCATGAAAACAGAAATGTGATTGTGGAGAATGCAGCAATCTCTGAAATTAGAGGAATACTTACAACTCTGTTGGTGCGTCCGCATCATGTGCAGGAAGCTCATTAACAGAAGCATCCTGTGTCATTGTTTAGAGTTTAAGTTATAACTATGCCAAAGAAGTTGAGAAAATCATATCATTATGCTAGCAATCCAACCTTCGGTGCAGAGCGATTGAGTAGCTGCCGGTCGTCAAATTCTCTGGTGACAAATGGATGCTGCAAGAAGATGTTTAAGATGTCAATTTACAAACAACGAAAAATAACATCATCAGACACTTAGAACCATATAAACATTTAAAACGCAGCAAATCAAATGGAATATACCTTTAATAAATCTGACGCACTTGACCTAAGCTCTGGCTCCCTAAAAGATAACCACAGCATAGTCAGAAAACTAGAGTTTTTAATTGCAGGAAGTTTGGTGATGCTTTTTAGACAAAATTATTAATTAAGTGAAAGGTATGGCAATCATGGGCATACTTCTGCAGGCATTTCAGCAGAAAATCTTTAGCCTCTGGCGAGATATGTTCAGGTATTGGTGGGTGTGACTTTGTGGTTCCAACATGAAATAAAAGCGCAACCTGAAAAGATTTTGTTAGTGCAATGAATAACCAAAAATAGATGATTTCTTTAGGATCTAGGAGGATAAAGTTTACCTCCTGATACTGCTGGCTCCATGGTGGTTTACCAGTAGCCATTTCAATTACTGTGCATCCCACACTCCAGATATCAGCAGAGCTGAGAGATTGGAAGGGTGTGGATGAGCTCATAATATAAGAACTAACAGAGAATCACATGGATGAAATAGTTTTTTCTTCTACATAAAAATAATACTTCCTTATTGGTTGCTACAAGTTAGACATCCATAAGAATCAACTGAAGACAATAACAGGTGAACATATTCGAAAGAAAAATGACAAAACTAGCTGATTATCTCACAGTAACATATACTTTTAAAAAGCTTGCTGCTCAGCTTGTTCTGTTCTTGGACAATACCACATAAATAAATGAATATCTCGACTTGTAGGCTCATATGGGCACAATTTATGTAACTCAGGAGGTAGACATATTGTCCTGACTAAGTCTAGTAGTGGATAGTTGCAAACCAGATGCATGATTTGCTACAAAATTTTCACTTTCTAAGATCACATTGAAACATTTAGCATTTTTATTTCTTAAGCTATTGGGAAAATGTAGAACTGAAAATTAGTATTCTTGGATTAATTAGTGACAGAGGCTTTGGATGTGTCCAAATTTAAAAACAAAAGGCAATAATTATGGTACTGAAAGGGTTTCACATACAAGGTATGCCCGCTCCCGACAATTACTTCAGGTGCCATCCAATGTGGCGTGCCTTTCATTGTTTTAGCTGCTGTCATAGTAGCCTGACACAAAAGCATTGAACATTGTCTGTAAGTGCATTGACATGGGAATAACTTGCACAAGAAAATACATGAAAGAATCATCACATCTACTAATGATAAATAAAATTGCAGCAGGCAGAGACCTTATACACAATTATGATGCAAAACACAATGTATAGTTATGGAGAATACGTCCATGCTTAGAGTCTTCTCATGAAAGCAGTAACCATATTGATCGGTAAAGCTAGGAGGCTGAGCGCAGTAAAATAAGATTATGCTACCCCGTAAGAAGTAAACAAGAAAAACAATAATAACATGCTCTCTGGAAGCAGGCTAGAGTAGGGGCGGATCAGAGGGAGGAGTAGTCCTAGGAGGCAGGCTGCAGTAGTTCAACTGCAGTGTTTCGGGTGTTGCAGCGTGGTGTTGCGTTGTAATATTACTCTGTAACACCTCTGCTCTCTACTTAATGTCATGACCTCTGCTCTCTGTAACACCTCTGCTCTCCTAAGCTAGGAGGCTGAGCGCAGTAAAATAAGATTATGCTACCCCGTAAGAAGTAAACAAGAAAAACAATAATAACATGCTCTCTGGAAGCAGGCTAGAGTAGGGGCGGATCAGAGGGAGGAGTAGTCCTAGGAGGCAGGCTGCAGTAGTTCAACTGCAGTGTTTCGGGTGTTGCAGCGTGGTGTTGCGTTGTAATATTACTCTGTAACACCTCTGCTCTCTACTTAATGTCATGACATGCATCCTTTGCATGTTCTTGAAAAAAATAACATGTTGTCCTTCCGGGGGGGATTCCACTGCCGGTATAGGCTGATACTATGAAATTACTATTTAGATATGCCTGGGAAACCTATAACCGTGGTCAGATCACTTGAATTTTGAAATATGGTGATTGCTGAGCACCATATGTGAAAGAAAAACAAATATAACACGTCAGGTACATATCACCTTCTTACTTTACATTATCAAACATTTCTATTGTAATTTAATGTACAAGAATTCTACTTCATTGTGCAGGACCTCCTATGGTCATATGTTCCTAGGATATAATTCAAATTCATTAGAATTCTAAGTCACATCCCAGCATTATCTTGTTTCCTTGTCATCCCTAATACATGTTTTTATTCTACTTAGAAATTGCAAGTTTAGCAAACAATATATTTATCCTTGGATGTAATCCTGCACAAAGCTAAACTCGGTCCCTAATGTTATAGTTCAGTGCTATAGCTAATAATTCATAATCTGATGCCATAACTACACATGGGGATTTAGAATATGCTACTATGTTGCAAAATATTATTTTGATCGCAAATCAGTTGTCTCGGATCTCGACGAGTACATAAACCGTGTATGTTCCTAATCTGATAAAAAGAAACTGGCCATACAAATTATCTGCTCGACCTCAGCAGCACATAGAACATCAAACTCACCAACTTAGCAACTTGCTTAGATGCCCCAAAATCGGCAAGTTTAATGCACCCTTTGTTATCAACAAGAATGTTTGCACCCTGAAAAAAAACTCAGAATCATCAAGATAAGGAGCACCACCAAACGATCAATGATACAGAGGTTATATTACATGCTCAGGCTTTAGAGTTTGTACCTTAATGTCTCTATGTATAATTGCATTGCTATGCAGATATTCCAACCCTTGCAAAATCTGCCTAGTATACTTCCTAATGACCTGATCAATATGGGCAACGGATCAGTTTCTCTTTTGCGGTAAAACCACAGATAACCGCACAGATTGATGGTTACTTACTGCCTCCGGAAATGAACCGAGTTTTCCGAGAAGCGACTGAATAGACCCTCCAGGAACAAACTCCAGCAAAATATTCAGGGTATCTTCCTCCCGGACGGTCCCAAGGTACCTCTTCTCAAACCACAGAAAGTAGATCAAACAACTATGTCTAGTAGCGTTCAAGCAAATAATCTAATCTGTTATCGATCTCGTATCTACTCACAACAATATTGAGGTGGGACAGGTTCTTGAGGAGCTTCACTTCTTCCTCGAGCTCTTTAATATGCGCCTAGTCGCAGAAACAAAACCCACAAACCACCTCATCATATAAGAATACCCTCAAGAGATTAATTGGTAACCAAATCGGTTGGGAAAATGCTACTCACTTGGGCCTTCTCCCGGGTGGCGTTGGTGCTCCCGATCAAAACCTGGAACCAAACAAAGGAGAAAGTCAGTTTGACGAACGGCTCGAAGTACCCAGATAGTAAAAGTCAGATACACATCGCAAAACCCCCCATCACCTGCTTTACTGCGAGGAGCTCGCCGGTGTCGAGGTTCATCCCGAGATAGACCTGCCCGAACGCGCCGGACCCGATCATCTCGCCCTTCCGCCACCGGATCGGAGGGTTCTCCTCTGCTCTCCCTCCCCCTCCGCTGCCGCCGTCGGCCGGCACGGGCGTCGGCGGCAGCAGGCGGCGCGGCGGCGAGGGGCTCTTGGAGATGAGCCCGAGCAGCCCCATCCCACTGGACTTGCGGAGGCAGGAGCTGATCCGGACGCCGATCCCCGCGGCGGCGCCCCCGCCCAGGGGCCCGGCGGGGGGCTCCGGGGCGGCGGCGCTGGTGCGGAAGGCGATGGACCGGCGCACGGAGTTGAATAGATCGTGGAACCCAGGGCCGCCGCCAGCGGCGTCCCGTCGCATGGCCCGGGGTCTAGGGTTCGTCCCGCGCGCACCTTCGGTGTCGCGTCGGCGGCGGCGGAGGCGTCGGTGGTGGTGGGGTGGGATCGAATCGGGGGGAATGGGGAATGGAGACGCCGCCGCTCTCGGCTGCGGGATTTTGAAAATTTGGGGTCTGCGGCAGCGATGAATAGACCGAGATGCCCCTCGCGCCCGACCGTTAAGGCTTTGGGAGTGCGCTGTGCGCGAGGACCGAGTGCCACGTCAGGCGACAGCAAAGAAGGCGCTGCCATCAAGTGTGCGTTTGGTTGAGTGGCTATGAAAAAGTGATTGGGGTACCCCAATCACGTGTTTGGTGGTAGCCATTTTTCATGTTTGGTTGTATAAGTTGGTTAACCCATTTTCCTGTTTGGTTGAAGAGATAAAAAGTGATTAGGGGTAGCCATATTTATGTGTGTTTTAATAGATTAGAGATGGTGGAAGAGAGGAAAAGGTTTATTCAATATTTAAAAGGGAATATATTGTTTAAATAATAAAAGGGAAAGTTTTTCCAAAAAAATCATACAAAAAAGAGATATTTTTGTTCAAATATTTAAAAAGGAAAGTACTGTTCCTGTGAAACTCTCACAAAGCTTTGTCTGCTCATCCAAAGAGATCGATGTGATATAATACAAAAAAGTATTCGTAGTATCCATCAAATTTACGTGAATATTCCACTAAACTGATATATACAAAATGATAAAAATATATCAGTGTATATGGGACCATGGTGTTGACACGAAATCCAGTTACCTCGTTCCAATCCTCTGCATTTTAACTTCACAAAGAGATCAACAAGTCTGAGTAACTGTCCTCGAAAATATATCAATAAAACAAGTTGTAGACATCTTGCGAAGTAGAAATCGTCTTAGGTTCCTCGCGTGCAGCCACCGGGCCGAGGTAGGCGTATAGTTTTGGTTGCCCTGACTTTGGCTAGGGATCGGTTTTACTGTCAGACCGGCGATGGCGCGTCGATGGTTTGGAATAAGGTATATGTGTCGTGTCTTGGTTTCGTTGTTGCTTGGCGTCGTCAGGGGGTGTGTGGAACTTCGATCATGGTCCTATATGGGGTCCATTAACTCTCTTTCGCGTGGGTGGTCACAACGTCGTTCGATGGAGTGGACACCGATGTTTCGTGCTTTGGTCGTCTATGCTTGCAGCTTATTTCGTTTTGCTGAATCTCTACCGATGTATCTCGTCCGCAGGGATGGATCAAGGGACTACCTTATATTATATTTGGCACAAGGTCTGTTTTAATAGGACAATCTAGCCTATTTGTCACTTTACCCGCCTTTCGAGCCTTCCAGAGGTAGGCAAAACCAGCTTTTTGTTACTCGGAAGCCGTTACGCATCTGTTTTCTCGCAGCAAGCGAAGCATTAGAGATAGATTAGGAATGAAAGTAGGCGATCGATCGAAGCTTGGGAGTGTTCTTCCAGCTTGTCCTCTTCCCTACGGTTTTCTTGCAGTCTCTGGGAGGACTAAGGAAAGATCCTAGTACTCCAGGTAGGGCTCTAGAGAAGATTCCCTGAAAGAGCTAAGATAACTAAATTGATTTACGCTTTCCTCTTTTTTTTAAGAAAAAGTAGTAGTCTTCCACGGCGGTGGGGTCTCAATGGAGGAGAACTTTCCTGTTCATCCTACTGCATAGGCAAGATCTCATCCTTCGGCGAATCTAGGGGCTCAGAAGAGTGCTCCTATGAGCATTCTTTGTTCGTCCAGATCGCGGTACATGTTCGAACTGCTCTGGATTGTAGAGTAACGAATTTCAGGCTACTTTAGAATGGGGTGGGTTGCACCCATTCTCGGTTAAGACGGGAAATCCTATAGGGGTTGAAATGCAACATTCAAAAAATCCGCTCTTGCTGTATTAGGAATTGAAAGTAAGTAAACTCCTTCCTCTTAGAGGAACTTGTCGCAGCTGTGACTACTCTTTCTATTTGAATTGAATGTCAGCGAATCACTTGTTTAACTAATGTGACTGGATTCTTCTATGTTCGGCGAAGTGTGGCCAGTTTATGCTTCGTGGGGAAGCTAGTGAGACAAGATATCCCTGGCTATGTCTGGTCGGATCTAGGTCGTTATCCAACCCTCTTCGCCGTCATCTTCACGGCCGGGGTGACAATTTGATCCTTGGATCAATGTCGCTACCATCTTCTGGCTCCAATCGACGAATTCTCGGTCGCTATTGTAACAAGGTTATCCTAACTCCGAGGGTGATTTGGAGATCTAGAGGCGGCATCGATCTTTGGTAAAGGAGATCGGTTGAAAGTCGCAGAAGGAAGACGACATCGATTTACCTAAGGACATTCGTACCATTTTATACTATTGTAAGGGTTGGATATCTGTAGTGTATGGCATCGGCCTTCTCGCAAACAATATGAATAAACGCCGGGGGTGTGTTCTTTTTTCTACCATCCAATCGCAACACAACATGCCTTAGGATGTGCCGAAAAACTTTTTTTAGGTGATGTACAAAAAATATGACATAAAATACACAATTTTGTGGTTTTACACTATTACGACTCATATATTGCATTTCTTATGTCGAATGTTTCATTGTGGGACAACATGAATGTAATTATTTGTATAATAAATAAAAATTCTGAATAAAGCAACGTAGAAAAACCTCAGGTGCAAAATAACGTATTATGCACCCTGTGTGCTGAATAGGGTGTCTAGAGAATTGGGTCTATATATAGAAAAATGTCATGGTTTGAGGCGTAAAGTCGTGAAGCCTACCATACTAGTTAGGGCTCGTGATAAAGAATGACGTTTACCACTGTGAAATTGTCCATAAATCTGTTGTTTATAAATTGTTTGTATCTAAGCATGGACATTTAAGTTATCACTCTTCTAATGTTGTGCTGAAATAGCCGTGCATGTACAGGTACTTCTAACATACTGGGGGTGGGGGTTATGGATCTAACCAAATAATTGTAATGCTTTAGGTGGACCGCAGATTCATGATTCTCGAATTGTGAGATTATTATTCATTTTGTTTTACGTCAGAATTGATCTAAAGAGGGAGATAAATGAGTGTTCGCTTCTAGGAGGAGTAAGCATACATGTCAAAATGAATACTGTCCATCCTCATATTCACTTATGCCACTATCAAGATTGCCATCATGGGTCGAGGACCCCTTCTCGCGGTTGCCTCCATCACGGAGGACCAGGTAAGTTAATTAATATTTGGAGAGGATTCAAGATAGGTCAAAAATTCGTCGTCATTCATGGTTTGAGGCCTTAGAGCATCTACAACAGTGCCCCCATAAAACATGGCCTCTAAAGGCCAAGTAATGTCTCTCCTTACTTTTTTTATCCCCAAATAACCACTATGACTCTCATAGAGGCACCTATTTCTCAACACAAATTCTTTTTTCTCTCTCTTTTTGCACATATCATACACTCTCATGCTCGTTAAGATCACAATAATTTCAAACCATAATGCTTCCAACACATGATTTCAACCATATTCAAGTCCATCCATTCAAACACAACTAAGTAAAGTTATCGCCTCTTTTCTATGGTGCACTCTCTTTGTCCACCAACACATGCCTTCTTTCTCCGTGGCCACCAAAATCATACTATCACCTTAGATCTTCATATTTTTCCTCCTTGCCTTCTTGTATGTAGCCATAGGTGTCCTGTTTAGCAGATGTGATGAATCACGAGTTGGAATCTTCTTGCTGTCATCGTATTCTTTATCTTCTCTGCCATCTCCATCATACGGATTGGTAATATCGCTTGACCATGTTTTCTTGGTAGGGTTTAGTGCTTGGAAGTTCTCATACGTCCATACCTTGAGACAATAGTGAACAAGCTGAAAGGAGTTGCTCTCTGTGTCCTTAGCATTGTAATACGCTTGTGCTTGAATAATATGCACAAATTTTTCATAATGAGTACACAAAGATAAACAAATAAATAAACAACAAGTGTATCTACATAACCTTCATACGGTATGCTTCTACGATGACAACACTCAACTTGTTCATAATAGGCTTGAAACTCAATTGGTTCCTTTTGAATGGTGTGCAACGGTGCTCAAGAGAGTTTTTACTTCTATTAGATTCAAACTTCTAGTTAGCGTGGTAGTGCTCGGCAATCCTATTCCAGTATGCATGATTGGCTTCTTTCTCAGTAGAAACTAGGGATCAATTCCAATTCTCTCCCTTGAAGTATACAACTAGTTGTCCAATTGACTAGTGTAGTTGCCATATATTGTAGTGTTAGCTTTTGCGTGTGAACTAATTTCCTCCACCGAGATTGTCAACGCCAATGCATAAGCATCGATATACTCGGACGTCGTGTTCAAATATGAATCACCTTCACCTTTGTTGGAACAACTCATTACACTTCACAAAATGCAAATAACTCAAAACTTCATCTAAAGAGATAGATGGCACACAAGAAATGACATACCGACAAATACAACTCATATATGAACAAATGCATCTCAATTTTCATGTTTATATCAACTAGCTAAATGCCCGTGCGCTGCTACGGGAGTGTGAATATTATTTTAGTTACTCTGCTACCGTACGTACGTCATTTGTTCACACACATGTTGTTAATTTTTTAATACGCTTCCAATCACTATAAATATCGGAAGCACGAAGAATGGAGTACTATCGTATGGATCGACTGATCTATATAGTTAAACTTTCTATAAATACTATAAGTTAAATCATTGCATGCCATAAAACCAGAAAAGCTTGTAGGAAGGTTCTAAAAAGCCATTTAAATGACTCTGTTGATTCATCGTATAGCAATGCTGCACCAAATATGATTGTTTGTTTGTGATGGTTAACACCAAGCAATGGAGCAAATGGCATCTCAAACTTATTTGTTGAAAAGGTGGTATCGAAAGAAACAACATCTCCAAACACTGAATAATCCATAATAGCTTGCCCATCTGCCCAGAACAAATTCATTATTTTACCACTCTCTTCATCTGATTGGACCGCATAAAAAAACGATGAATGCTCAACTTGTTTGTTCTTCAAATACTCCATTAGAGTCTGAGCATCTTTGGACTCCATATACTTCTTGCGCTCGGTGCTTATGTAATTGTTGCAATCCATTTCTAAGAAAGGCACATTTTCTGGTCCACCGTACCAATTCTCACAGAAATTGTATATTTCAGATTGCCTTATTCCAGACGACCGCATTTTTTCAATCATGTGACGATCAGCATCTGAAAGTTGGCGCTGCGATCTAAGCATGTGAGACTTATCCGTAGTTACAAGACCGTGATTATGATCAAGCGCAGCTTTCTGAATAGTCCATGTACCCTCCGACTGATGGTGAACTGAAGACGAGCTGAGCAACATGTACTCGTAGTAGCTCGTTCTTTCATTGTTACATGTGTTGCATGAGTAGCCTTCACACCTTCATTGCTGCAAACTAAATATCTGGAACACAAACTCCCATCGGCTCTACGTTTTTTTAACACTTCCTTATACTGAATCCTTTAGTTCTAGCATATGAATTATAAAACTTGTATGCATCTTCTTTGGACTCGAAAGTCATCCCGACTCTTGGAACAATCTCTTGACAGGATGCATTTGCATTATCAGCCTGCAACAAAAAAGATTAATTAGTTTTAGTGATGAATGTATTGATATTGCACAAAAAGCACAAGAGATGAGCTAGTAATATTTACGTGATCTCCATAGAGCGACTCGGTATCATTCATATGATTGTTGCTCGTGCCCATGGTCTTCATTGGCGTCCTTGGCGATCTCACCAGTTGTCTCCCTAGCCTGAGTTAGGCCTTGTTTGATTCATAGGATAGGAAAAGTGTAGGAATAGGAAATCTAAAAGATTGGAGTGGCATGTCTAGTTGAATCCTATGGGAATAGAGATTGTGTTTGATTGTGTGAAGGAATTTTTCCAAGAGGTTGGAGCTCATGATTTTTTCCTATAGGATTTACACTACAAGATTCCTATAGGAATAATTCCTATGGCATTGAATCATATGAATCAAACAACCTCAATAGGAAAACTTTATATAGGAATCAATCCTCCAAAAATCCTACCATATTCCTTTGAATCAAACGGGCCCTTATGCTGTCGAACCTCAGGCCGGCCGGCGAGTCCAATACCTCAACCTCTGTTTGCACTATCGGTTCAGAGTTGTCAATCTGCCAAGTGATGAACATGATCGCGTAAGGAAAATAGGAATGAATTCAATCAAAACATGCTACAACAAGATGCATCTTCTTGTACCACGAGCGGACGATCTGTTGGCATGGTCCCGAGCCCTTGCATCGTCTCGTCGTCGCGGTCTTGCATTGCGGCCACGCGGCCAGAGATGGAACGAGCGAGACTACGACGTGCCTAGCCGCTGCGCCGCCGAGATGGACGAGCTCCTGTCGAGTACGTGGGTCGCCTCCGGAGCCCAGCGGGCCACGCCGCCGGAGAGACGCGATCGATCTCGTAAAGAAATTGCCCGATATGCTGTAGGTATCGTAGCTATACGATGGCAGGTACGTATAGGACTAATGCAGGCAGCATGAAAAAAACAGGACGCCACGCGTCGCTGTTTGAAGGTGGTCCACGCAGAGGAGGCTGTAGACCAGGTCCGATAGAAATATTTTCCCCACCAAACAGCATGGTCTTGCTCCCAGCTCCTCTCTCTGGATTTGCTGGGGCCGACGGTGCTCTCTCAGCTCCGGCGGCGAGCGGACTTGGCGACCATGATCCCTCCCACCCCCTCTGACCGCGTGGAGGATGGTTGTGCTGGCTGTCTCGGCCGCCACCGTGTCGCAGCTGGTGCTCCCTTTGCCCTCCCACCACCCGTCGTGCCTGGACAACCCGCCCGACCTGACGGCCTCGGACGACGAGGCGGGTGAGCTCTTCAGCGACCTCAGCGGCCTCGAGGCCTACGTCAGCGAGGAGGTCGCACTAGTACAGAACGACACATCGGATACCCCTCTATGGAAACGACAGGTGTTAGGCGACGGAGAATCGCGCTTTCCGCGCGGCCGGTGCGTACAAACCTGACTAGGCCCGCCTACATTGGCAACAGACCCTTTCCAATATCCGTCACCTATTATATTGGCAACGGTTAATAAAATTGTCCGTTTCCAATATTTGCCTCTATGGTAACGGATAGAATTTTCCAACCGTTGAAAATGTTGATACGTGGAGGCTAGCGAATGGGCAGATGGGGAGGTGGGCGGAGCAGACCCGCGAGTATAAATGACGAGAGGTACCAGCAGCGGTCTCTTTGAAGCCCCAGTCCATCGCCTACAGTTATTCAAACTTCGCCAGATCCCCTCCGTCCAAATCCATGGCGAGAGGTACCAGCAGCGGTCGCGGCCGTGGACGAGGGCGAGGCCGTGGTAGGGGGCGCAGCGGCAATGCCATGCCGTCGGTGTCGCCCTCACCGTCCTCTGAAGACATGTCCCCGGCGAGAGGTACCATCAGCGGTCGCGGCCGTGGACGAGGGCGCGGCCGTGGTAGGGGGCGCAGCCGCAATGCCACGCCGTCGGTGTCGCCCTCACCGTCCTCTGAAGACATGTCCCCGGAGCTGCGTGGCTTTGAGTTCTTGGTTATCCTGTACAAGGGCATCGAGAGCCGCCTGAGGCTCCCGAGGGCGTTCGCAGAGAAGCTCCAAGGCATGGTGGCAGCTACCATGCATCTGAAGATGGAGGACTGCGAGAACGGCAGCTGGGCGGTGAAGACGGCCGTGAGTGCTGGGGGAAATTTGTACCTCGGCCAGGGATGGAAGTCATTCGCCCAAGCGTACAAGCTTGAGCAGGGGCACTTTTTGTGCTTCGAGTTCGACGGCGACAACGGGTTCTTCATCAAGATCTTCGACGGTACCTTATGCCGGAGGGACGCACTCGTGTACAGCGACGACGAGCCCGAGTCTTCATCAGCAGCTGCTAGTAGTAGCATTAGCTAGTAGTAGCATATATGTAATCGTTTACTTCATTATCAAGTCCGTATGTAGTAGCATTAGCTGCTAAGTGGTCTCTGCGTTCATATGTAATTTAGAGTACCTGTTAGTAAGTTGGGTAGTAAGTTTACTCTCTCGCTGGTGTAAAATCAATGGAAACGGTTATATAAAATGTTCGTTGCCAATGTGGTGCTTATATATACTGCCGGCTCGTTCTCATTATCACTCTCTCACTGTCTCTCTTCCAACCCTAGCCGCCGCACACTGTGGCTTTCAACTCTCCTCACTCTCTCTAATCGCTTCCTCTGTCGGCGCTTCTAGATCCGGCCATCGCGGCCGCGGCTCTAGCCGCCGCGGCAGCACCGTTCTAGCGGCAGCCCTTCATGAGGGGAAGGTCGATCTGGAGGCGGCCATGCATCCGCTAATGATGCGGCAGCGCCACCATCTGACGCCCTCCTCCTCCGGTGATGCCCGGCTTCTTCTGAGTCAGGCCGATGTGGAGGAGGTCATTCATGAGGTGGTGGTGCAGCACCTCCGGCGGATCTACCAGCAGAAACCCATCTGGAGGAGGAAGTGGCCGATCTGGAGGAGGAAGTGGCCGATCTGGAGGTGGTGGAGGATCTGTAGGTGGTGTCTGATCTGGAGAAGGAGGAGGAGGTGGATGTCGACGAAGGAGAAGGAGGAGGAGGTGATTGCGTCGCAGCGCGCTGGTAGCATCTCAGCGCATCTGGCAGAGGCCTGCACCTCCTCGATCTCCCGCCGGGTGAAAGGTATAAATCTTTCTGTGACCGGCTGTGATGCCGATGAACTTTGTGCAGCGGCATCCGCTCCCAAAAACCGTGCTGGTTGGATGGGAACTCCTTCTTCATGTTGGCGTATAATTTCTCCTCTGCTAGCCATTCCTCGTACTTGTTGAGGATCCGCTCCACGGTATGCTCCTCCTTCGTGTACACCACCTCCAGAACGGTGCCGTGGGTATGGACGGTAGTTGTCTCTGTTATTCTATTGCGGTCGTCCATGGCGGGTGGGGGATTGGGGTGGAACGAGGAAGAAGAGAAGGAAGGAATGCGAACTGTCTGCCACCAAACAGAGCAGTTCCTGGATATTTGCCGTTGATCTTAGCAGTTTCTCGAAAATGGCAACCGAACAAAGCAGTTGCTGGAAAATAGCCACCGATTTTTTTAATATCCAGATGTATTTTGTACATTTCGCTAATATTTTTTTCTTTCACGCAGGAGTTTATTTCGGCAACACTGCATAAAAGTACCAATCTATCATTCCGAGAACCAGAAAACTTAAGGCAAGGAAATTTCGTGGATACTGGTCTTGGAGTGGGTACTGTGACGACCGAGAGCTCATAGAAGGTGAGCTCCAAGTGAAAGATGGAAGGCTGGCTTAATTAAGCCAGCCTTCCATCTTGTTAGGTTAGTTGCTTATAGGTTTAGAGTTCATGATTGTAGTCAAAGTGTAATAGGTGATATTACATTATGCCAATGTGTGATGGATATGATTGTAGTCAAATTGTAAAAAACAGTGATATTATTGTATACCAATGTAATGATGGCATTTGTTCTATGTTATGAATTGAATAACGTTTTATTGCATTGTGCAATCAGCCTTTCATGTATTATGGCATATAACCGAAATATGAGAAAAGCTCAGTGCAAACGGGTAGATGAAAAACTCCGTATCTGATGTAGGAAAACTAAAGCAATGGAGGTCTGCGCCAACCGTTGCCAAATGGAGACCTCATCGGAAACGGTTTTTTTGCCTCCGTTACCGATGAAGGACTTCACATCAGTGACAGGGTCGGGGACACGGACCCTTTCTCCGTTGCCGAAGGGGTTTTTGGCCCGTTTCCGATGTGTCGTTCTGTACTAGTGTCGGATCTGGAGCGGCGCGAGCAGCGGAGCGGCGGACAAGCTGAAAGGCGGGGCGTCGTCGTCCTCACGGTGCCCCCACCGTGGTAGCCACGGTGCCAAGGTGCTCCTCTCTCTTCTTGATCTTGTGTGCGGTGCCCGTGCTCGCTCGGTTTCATGGCGCGTGTTTGGTTCGACTCGGTAGGTTGATTCCGATCGATCCATGAGCGAGGTTCCACGGCTAGCTCCCACTCGGTTCCACGACTCGTCTTCGTTTTGTTTGGGGGATTGGGGATGGTTGTTTGATTCGAGATGGCTGTGTGATTTCACGGACGCATCCCTTGCTCTTAGCGGTGTCCATCCCGACATCTGAGACACTTGTTTTGGAGTACTCCTTGCTTGGATTGTTGAGTCAGTTTCTTCCTGTTTGTGCGTCTTGTACAGTTATAGTACAGTTATAGTCCTTGCTTGGATTTTTGCAATTTGTACTCCTTGGAAGATCTTGCTTGTGTACTGAACTTGGAGCAACGCAATAACTTGAGTTCTTGCTTGTGTACTGAACTTGGAGCGATGCAATAACTTGAGTTCTTGCTTGTGTACAGTGGTTGAAATAGCTCCACACTGCTTAGGGTTTTTCTCTGCTTGTGCTGGCAACTTGTTTACTGGCTGGTTTACTTGGGCATTGGAGATCCCAGCTGTGAGTTGCTGCATTGTCTTGAAAAACAATTCTGACTGCATCTTCAAAGTTTCCCGTATTCCACTGGACATTTCTTTCTGCAGCCTCATCATTTCACTTATTTCTGACTGACTGCTCGAACTAGCATTTTGCTGGGTTGCTTGCTGTTGCTGTTGCTGGTATTGCATATTGCTTTGAGGTCTGAAATTCTGCTGAGCTGCTGGAGCAAAAATTTGCTGAGCTGCTTGAGGATAATTTTGCTGAGCTGGATTTTTATATGACAGGTTGGGATGGTTCCTCCAAGAAGGGTTGTAGCTCTGAGAGAAAGGACCTTGGTTTTGAGCATACTTCACTTCTGCCAATTGATTTCCAGTTGATACAAACAGAGTACACTCCTGAGGTGAATGACCTTCATTTCCACAAATCAAGCAAGTTGCTGAAACATGGTTGACAGGCACTATTGCCTGATAACCCCCAAGAGCAAGGGATCACTGTAGCACCTCTCAATGTGGAAGTAAGGTATCGATCCGCAGGAGCAAGAAGGAAAAGTTATCTATTCCCTACAACTAAAGTATCACAGGTTTTAGTTGATTATGCACTAAACAAGTTTAGAGAAAAAGATGGTTGGTTTGATGGATGTAAAAGTGTCCCAATCCTCTTCTTTGCAAGAGGATAAGACAAAGGTAGTAGCAAGTGAAAGCTCTCAAAGTGAGAAAGCTCAATCCTCTATGTAGCAAGAGGACAAGCTCAAGTGTGTGTTTCTTATAGGAACAATGGACATGGTTCATGGGTTCACTTAATCCTCTCTCTCATCTACGGTGATCATCATGTTATAGATAAAGTACACATAATTGTCATGTTTTAATGGTAGCTTTTTATGACGACTATGTGTCCTAAAACACATAGTTGAAAGAAATACTCATTTGTGTTGCTAGGTCACCCCTCGTAAGGCTAGCGTGGTTTCTCTCACTCCCACATCATACTCTTTCTTTTTACCCCCAGATAAAGGACGTTGGGCGGTACTGTGTCACTCAATACCTATGCCGTGTCACATCGGCCATCCCATACCCACATACATCATACTTCAAAGTATGACAAATCACAAAAGCTCCAACACAACGGTAAATGCATAACAAATCATCTCACACCACAATATTCACCACAAAGGTATTACATAGATGACCGTAATCATGTTCAGCAGCTCATACGGTACTAATTAGTGAAGCTCAAGAGAGAGGAGAGATACAAAAGTTACCACCACAAACCCTAGTCCAGGGGGTGGACTACTCCCCCTTCATCATGGTGATGATGGTGGAGAAGTTCTTGCTGTAGATGTTGATGATGAACACGCCGGAGGGGGGTGGAGCCCTCCGGAGGTGACTCCGGCGGCGTTTCCCCCCTCCGATCTTCTCCGGCGGCAGCCTTCTGACTCTCTGTTTCGTGGTTCTGTGTTTCTCTGCCGCCTCCTTTCACGAAACGTCAGGGGACCTTTTTTATAGGTGTTTTTAGGTCAAGCCGGAGTCGGTGGACGAAAGATCGATGGCCACGGAGCTCCGAGGGGGAAACGAGCTGGGCCCACGCGGCCAGGTATTTTAGGCCGCGTGGGACCCTCCCATTTCCAGCCTGTTGGGCTTATGGTCTTCAATTTAAGCCCATTGCGTTCGTCTCGAAAATTCTGAACCGTGCTCTTTGGCCTTGCCCTTTTTGGAGTCCCGAAGCTCCCGGAAAGTCTGAAACACTAAAAAAGACGTTTTCTGGAAAAACAGGGTTAATTCCAAATAAATGGGGAAACTATGAAATATTCCCAAAATCATTATAAAATATTGATATAACCCTTATATGATGCAAATATGATTGGAATATAAGCAATTAAAGTGCAAAGTTCATGTATGCATTTTACATGCATCAACATCCCCAAGCTTAATCCATGCTCGTCCTCGAGTATGAAGATGATAAAACTAACATGGACTTTGTAATTTAATACTCTCTCCGTTTCAAATTAATTGACTTGGTTTTTTTCAAATATGGATGTATCTATACTTGTTTAGTGTCTAGATACATCCATGTGTAACCAAATGTGTGTCAATTAAATCCGAACGGAGGGAGTACTTAACAATGAATATCAAAGATGATTACTATTGCTACATATAGTCAAATGATTCATTCTTCAAAAGAGTAGCAATATGCAAGATAGTTCATGAAGTGATATCAAGTATTCAAGACAAGGATGTTCATTGATAGTTCACAAAGTATAACATGGTAGCAAGTAATATGGAACACATGTATGCATAATGATAAGTAGAACATCCTACAATGGTCATAGAGTGTAGATGGAAATCTGAATATGATAGGTGTACACTTTGGAAAGATGTATATGTGAGTAGAGGTAAAGCATGCATAAGTTTCATCCAACTTCCAAACTCTTCTACTTAAGTTAATGATTGCAATAAGGTATTCATTGGTGTCAAGCTCTCATTGCCCCTATCATAGCATCTTGAATGATTAAGGTTAAAGTGAAAGCAAATATGAGTAGTGTGCTTGATAAAGAATGAGTTGAATGTCTCATGCCCCTTGAATACAAGTACTTACACCATGTGTTACTCAACTTGGGAAACAAAGCAAGTTCAATTAAATATCATTGTAAGCATAATAGTATCATCAAGAGCGTCAACTGGGGTACCTCTTGTCCCAAGATATGGAACAAGCCCATATCAAAATGACAAGACAAACAAACAAAATGAACAATCTCAACACCCTTTTTATTTACCATTTGGAATAGTTTTTTATTGCAAGGTGTATCACAGAAGGTTCACCATAGTATGTAAGTAAATTTCCACCATGAATGATGCATGGCTTAGATTAGCGGCCCAGGCGTCTCTCTAACCATTTACACAAACTCATTTAAACTCACTCTATTTCCACATTTATTTCAACATGATAAGCATCCATAGACAAAAGCACATGATATCAACTAAATGAGATGAAGAGCGTGTTGAAAGCTTGCCATGTGACAGCATATATGGGCTAACTTCCAACCCAAAACATTCATCAAGCCACAAACATCATAATCTTAATCACAATGGGTCAAGTTTTATTATGCAAATAAAAGAACATTGTGCATCAAGTTCGTGAGAGCTATATAACCAACTTTTTTCCATTGCAATCAATAACATAAACATTTTCATTCAGAGGTATAGATAACACAAATATCATGATGAACATACTCGGAATAGCATATAGCTAGTAGGTAGATATGGTGGACTCACTGGAATAACTTTGGTTGAAGGTGTTGGAAACAAGTTTTGACTTGTTGGAATGTTTGGGCTAGCAAAAGGGAGAAAGTTGACCATCTAGATGCATGCATGAGTGTCCATAGAACTAACTAATCCATGTTAAACCAAGTAAAATAACAATCAGCACCAAAACATGAATAAGTTATAGCTCTTCAAAAAGGATTTGCAAACTATTACTCATAAACAAGCTAATGAATCATGCAACTATATGTATCATTAAAAATCAAGTCAAACATCCCTTTTCCCAATCTTATAAAAGCATCCAACATATTTCAACCCATATTTCCAGTAGCTCTCTCATATATAATTGATAGTGTGGTGGTCTCTCAAAACTCAAACAAAAACAAAAACGACGCTCCAAGTTTATGCGATAAAGTGTTTCGATCGAAAAACAGAAGTTGGACGTGTGCAAACCGAGAGTGTGTAGCTCCAGCGGGGTTGTCTTCACATCCCCAAGATTATGGTCTTCACTCCTTGGATAGCTCTTGGTGCATCTCCTCCAATCCCTGTGAAAAAACTTCAAAACACCGTTTCTCCCATCTCTTTTCTGTGGGGTGCATTAATAGTGATAAACAAATAGATTCCTTGCTGCATATAATTCTTGAACAAAAATTCATATGACATGTCCAGAAAGTGTATAATGGTGTATGCCTACTCATAAACTCAATTGGATCAAAAAGATTCAACTTAAAAGCTCAAAGCATGCATCAAACAAAATGGGACAGAATCTGTCCTGAAAAATAGTAGCAGCAAAACGTATTTTTCTACCCCACCAAACTTTCTCAAAAAATCCGAAAAAATTCATGCATACAGAGGATGAAAAGTTGCAACTACAGTTCAAATATGAGCTCATTCGGAGTTACAGAATAAGAATTAAAAATCATACCGTGCACTGAGTCGTGCAGGAATAAAATCTCCGAACGCTATAAGCAACTTTTTCAAACCAAAAAGGGTAAAACTTGGCACTTTATTGAAAACTCCAGAACCTAAACTATAAACAAAGTCTCTTGGTATAGCAAGAGGACACAAAGAAAATCACACATAAAAATACCCGGGTTGCCTCCCGCAAAGCGCTTTCTTTATAGCCATATAGCTAGGCTTCATAGTTTTAATGATGCTCCCATAGGAATAAGAATTGAAATGCAAAAGAGAGCATCAAGAGAAAAATATGAAACACATTTAAGTCTAACCCACTTCCTATGCATTGGGATCTTGTAAGAAAATAAATCAATAAAGCACAAAGTGACTAGCATAGGAAGGCAAAGCAAGTGCAACTTCAAAAATTTCAACAAAAAGAGAGGAGACTTAATATTATTGTGGTATATGAAGTCATGTCTCCCTCTCTCATAAAAACTTTCAGTAGCATCATTGATAAACTCAACAATATAGCCATCACATGAAACATTCTTATCATGATCCATATGCATAAAAGTATCATTACTCTCCACATAAGCATAAACAGTTTCATTAGGAATAGTGGGAGTAAAACATTCATAATAATCATTGTAATCATCATATATGGGAGGCATATCATAATCACAATAAACTTTATACTCAATAGTGGGTGGACTAAAAATATCATATTCATCATCATAAATGGGAGACATAGTATCATCAAACAAGTCAAAGAACCTCCCCAAGCTTAGATGATTGCAAGATATAAAATAAGTTAAAGAGACCTCCCCAAGCTTAGTCTAGTGCACACAAGAATAGAAACTTAAGCGCTACGCTCCCCGGCAGTGGCGCCAGAAAAGTACTTGATAACCCCCAAGAGCAAGGGATCACTGTAGCACCTCTCAATGTGGAAGTAAGGTATCGATCCGCAGAAGCAAGAAGGAAAAGTTATCTATTCTCTACAACTAAAGTGTCACAAGTTTTAGTTGATTATGCACTAAACAAGTTTAGAGAAAAAGATGGTTGGTTTGATGGATGTAAAAGTGTCCCAATCCTCTTCTTTGAAGAGGACAAGACAAAGGTAGTAGCAAGTGAAAGCTCTCAAAGAGAGAAAGCCCAATCCTCTATGTAGCAAGAGGACAAGCTCAAGTGTGTGTTTCTTATAGGAACAATGGACATGGTTCATGGGTTCACTTAATCCTCTCTCTCTCATCTACGGTGATCATCATGTTATAGATAAAGTACACACAATTGTCATGTTTTAATGGTAGCTTTTTATGACGGCTATGTGTCCTAAACCACATAGTTGAAAGAAATACTCATTTGTGTTGCTAGGTCACCCCTCGTAAGGCTAGCGTGGTTTCTCTCACTCCCACATCATACTCTTTCTTTTTACCCCCAGATAAAGGACGTTGGGCGGTACTGTGTCACTCAATACCTATGCCGTGTCACATCGGCCATCCCGTACCCACATACATCATACTTCAAAGTATGCCAAATCACAAAAGCTCCAACACAACGGTAAATGCATAACAAATCATCTCACACCACAATATTCACCACAAAGGTATTACATAGATGACCGTAATCATGTTCAGCAGCTCATACGGTACTAATTAGTGAAGCTCAAGAGAGAGGAGAGATACAAAAGTTACCACCACAAACCCTAGTCCAGGGGGTGGACTACTCCCCCTTCATCATGGTGATGATGGTGGAGAAGTTCTTGCTGTAGATGTTGATGATGAACACGCCGGAGGGGGGTGGAGCCCTCCGGAGGTGACTCCGGCGGCGTTTCCCCCCTCCGATCTTCTCCGGCGGCAGCCTTCTGACTCTCTGTTTCGTGGTTCTGTGTTTCTCCGCCGCCTCCTTTCACGAAATGTCAGGGGACCTTTTTTATAGGCGTTTTTAGGTCAAGACGGAGTCGGTGGACGAAAGATCGATGGCCACGGAGCTCCGAGGGGCAAACGAGCTGGGCCCACGCGGCCAGGTATTTTAGGCCGCGTGGGACCCTCCCATTTCCAGCCTGTTGGGCTTCTGGTCTTCAATTTAATCCCATTGCGTTCGTCTCGAAAATTCTGAACCGTGCTCTTTGGCCTTGCCCTTTTTGAGTCCCGAAGCTCCCGGAAAGTCTGAAACACTAAAAAAGACGTTTTCTGGAAAAACAGGGTTAATTCCAAATAAATGGGAAAACTATGAAATATTCCCAAAATCATTATAAAACATTGATATAACCCTTATATGATGCAAATATGATTGGAATATAAGCAATTAAAGTGCAAAGTTCATGTATGCATTTTACATGCATCATTGCCTTACTGTTCTTCTCTTGCATGAGTTGAGATAACTGGTTGGTCAGGCTATCAAGCTTTGCTTCCAGAGCATTCTGGCCACTTAACTGAATCATTGACTGATGGTTAGGATGGACTGTTCTTTCATTGGTCCAGGAGAAGTTGTGAGCTGCCATACTCTCAATCAACTCAGTAGCTTCATCCAGTGTCTTGTTCACAATACCTCTACCAGCAGCTGAATCAACAAATGACCTAGTCTGCTCTGGCAGACCCTTATAGAATGTCTGCAGAATTAACCACTGCTCTTGGCCATGATTAGGACATATTCTGATCAGGCCTTGGTATCTCTGCCAAGCATCATACAAACTCTCACCCTCACATTGCACAAACCTAGTGATTTTATCTCTGCAATCAGCTGCCTTGGTGGGAGGAAAGTATCTTTCAAAGAAAGCTTGCAGCAAATGCTCCCAAGTGTCTCTGCAATGAGTTGGCAATGCATGAAACCACACCTTTGCAAGGCCTGACAGAGAAAAAGGAAACAACTGCATTCTGATTGCTTCAGGGGGTACACCATTGTGCTTGAGAGTGTTACAATACTCAAGAAAATTTCTGATATGCTCATGAGGACTCTCCAAAGCACTGCCTTTAAAGGGATTGTGCTGAACCATGTTTATCAAGGCTGGCTTGATTTCCCAGTTGTTTGCCTGGATGGCAGGCATAACAACATCTGCATTGGAAACCTGATCCTTAGGGATCCACAAATCTCTCAACTTTTTGTCACCCATGCTGCTAACTGACTCTGATTCCTCTGAATCTTCCACTGGTGTTGCTGTCACTACTTTCCTCTTAAGAGCAAGAAAAGTTCTCTCAATTTCTGGATCAAAATGAGCTAGAGGTGAATCTTCAGACTGCATTCACCAAATCCAAACACTGCATGAAGGAGATCATGTTTCCTCTACACACAAGCACAAACAAGAACTTTATCAAGGGTTAGTGAATTAAAACCCCTAATAACAATTCTAGTTGCTGATGCATGTAAAATGCATACATGAACTTTGCACTATATCACACATATTCTAATCATATTTGCATCATATAAGGGTTATATTACTGTTATTTAATGATTTTAGGAAATAAATCAATTGTTTCCTATTTTTATAGAATTAACCCTGCGCAGGCAGAAAACCCTATTTCTTTCCTTTTATGTTTCAGGGACCCAAACGTCGTCCAAAAATTATGGAAAAATACAGGCGTCAGTATTTTGGAAGGAGGAAGACCTCGGAGCGAAGGAAGCAAGCAAACGGAGGCCAGAAGGCAGAAAGGGGGTGGCCCACGCGGCCAGGTACTGTGGCCGCGTGGGGCCCACTCATTTGGCCCTCGTGGCTCCGCTGCCGTCGATCTTTCGTCCACCGACTCCGTCTTGACCTAAAAACGCCTATAAAAAAGGTCCCCTGGCGTTTCGCGAAGGGAGCGCCGCACAAACACAGAAACACCGAAACGGAGATCAGGAGCTGCAGATTGGAGGGGGAAAACTCCGGCGGGGCGCTGCCGGTGTGGTCTCCATCCTGTCCATCGACTTCTCCACCGTCTCCATGATGAAGAGGGAGTAGTCCACCTCTGGACTAAGGGTTTGTGGAAGTAACTTATGTATCTCTCCTCTCTTGAGCTTCACTAATTAGTACCGTATGAGCTGCTGAACATGATTACGGTCATATTTGTATTACCTATGTGGTGGATCTTTCTATGAGTTAATATATGTTTGAGATTGCAATATTTGTTTCAGTTATGAGTATAGATGCATATTATGTACCCCGTTCTTGTCTACTTGTTATGATCAAGCATGTTTATGAGAGCGTGTGTGGGGGAACGTGTGCATTAGTTGGAGTAACGGGGAGTGGTGAGTGCGGTAAGCTGACAACTTAATATCGCGATCCACTTGGGTGTTTACCTTACTTTGTTACCTCACTAGGGATAAACAAAAATACCATGCTGCAAGGGTTGAGGGTGACCAAGCTTCTTCCTGTGACTAGATCCAGCATGTTCTTATTTTCACTTCATGTCATGAAACTTATTGCTATACTCTGAGTCATCTTAATTACTGAGGTGTTATGATTTGGTTCGCATCTTGGTGGAGTATAAGGGAGACTAATAATCAAAAGGTCTCTATGTTAGGACGTGATGCCCATATATCTAAGTAACTTGTTATCAAACTTTGTGTTGCAATCTCATATGTTAACTCTGTGTGTGTTCCATTGTCTGCCACTTTATAAAAAGAGAGTGCATTTGTGAAACCATGAACCCCGGTCCATTTTTAATCATAAGAAACACCTTTCCAACACCATATACCACTTTTCTATTTTCAGCCATCATTAAATCCGAAAATACAAAAATACTTTTCATCTTGCATACATCATTAAAAAACCCCAAAAATATCATTTACCGTTGCATCCACCACCATTGCATATTTATTTCCTGTTTGCATTGCATAACTATCTTGATATCATTCTTACACCTTGTGCTTGACAACCACAGGTGAGGTTGAGGACCAAAACATTTAACTTTGTTTTGTAGGTAACCAAAAGAAGGATAAGAAGATATATCTTCACTACTGATTCCCGGGAGTTCGATATTAAACCCTCGAGTCACCCCTTGTCGGGGGGCTGCCCCCGGGTAGGGCAAAGATGTGGTGTTGAGAGCCCTAAAAGGCTGGCCGGATCAATATTCAGCCGGATCACTTGGGCCGAATCTCATGTGAATTCGGTTAGCTCTCTATCGAGCTAAAGCATGGGAAGAAACAAGGGGGATCCAGTAAAGCCAAACCGGATTAGTTTGGGAAGTCTCGGCTGAGTTAGCCGGATTGGTCAGGAAGGACCCGGATAAGGTGATCCGGATAGGCACGGGGGCCAAGTAATGTCAGTAAGGTCACGGGACCTGCAATTCAACTGACCGAGGTTCAGAGGACAGCAGGGTCAAGTCACAGGTTTCCGGATCGCAAGGCCCTAGGCGCTGACTCGGCCAATTCGGGAAAGAGGATGTGGCCTAGACCCGGTGGGCTACGCCTGCCATTGCCTGAAGAGGCAAGATAGGCCTGCTGGGACTTGACAGCCAGGTCAAGCCACGGGATTCCTGGGAGCGCAGCGACCTAGGAGCTGACTCGGCCAATTCGGGAAAGAGGATGTGACCTAGACCCGATGGGCTACAGCTGCCATTGCCCGAAAGAGCAAGATAGGCCTGACAGTCCGGCCGTTGGATTGACAGGGGGCAGAGGCTTGTCCTGTTCCTCTTGTCCATGCCATTATCACTTCCAGCCAGGGGCAAAATGGTAATTCGGTTAGTGTATAAGTAAGCTACCACATCCTCCAGTACGAGGGACGGGCGAGACAAGGGTGAGGAGAACGAGCATCATTTCCCCCCAAGCTCCATCTTCTTCCTAGAGCTTTCACCATTGTTCTTCATACAGCTCAAGGAGCGCACTGTACTTGTAAACACTTGAGATATAAAGAGAGTAGGCTAGTGCTGCAGTAGGGGTGTTACCTCCACAAGAGGGCCCCGAAGCAGGGTACATCGTGGTGTTCTTTGCTTCTTCTTGGTTCTGCTTGTTCTTGTTTGTTCTGCGAGTTCTTGGTTGTTCTTCATGCGTGCTTCGTGAGCGCGCAAACCCTCCCCGGATCCCCCAACGTCCTAGCGAGCCCACAACTTAAGCCATCCTATGGCATCTGCCGTGACACCACCACGACAGTTGGCGCCCACCGTGGGGCAAGCAGTGGCGTTGGCTGGGGTTTCCTTCCGGACGGGCTCCGTCACTGGCTCCGGCGAGCGGGTCCTCTCTGGGCTCGTTTGCAAGATCGGCAAGTTCAACTTCATCAGCGACAACGCGGGGTGCTTCGCCAACAAGCCCTTCCCCGCTGACGGCTTCCTCATGACGCTCGGCAGCTTCGTCACCTACGTCGCCACCGAGCCTGTCCGCGAGTACCCGGCGCAGGTGCTCGTGGCTGAGGATCCTCCCTCTTTCCGCGCAGCTCTCGGACGGCGTAGCGCTCGCCCCGGGAGTAGCGTGGAGGTAATGGTGGTTGGAACAAGTGCTGCGGCTGGCAAAGGAGATGCCAGCAAGAGCATGCCCGAGGAGCTGGCCACGCCAGTTGATCCGGTTGACAAGCCGACTCGGACGGCCAAGTTCCCAAAGGAGAAACCGGATCCGGTTGGCCCGCTTGGCATGTCAAGTAGGGAGGCTCCCTTAGAGGATGTCCTGGAGAAGTTATCTCGGCCAGTGGCACCTGGGGCAAATGTAGAGCTTACTGTAGCTCAGCTAGAGGCAGAGCGCCTGAGGTTGCAAAAAGAAGCCCGGTTAGTGGTGGAGTCTAGGCAAGCCTTTGATAGAGATATGAGAGAGTACAATGCTGCCAATGGTATCACTGATGGCTTTACTCCTGTAGTGCATCGCTCGCGCAAGAAAGCCGAGTTGCGTAACCGGGGTAAGGACCTCAATGACGAGTTAGCTAGAGCTGCAGGATCGAGCTCAAGTAAGGCTACTAGTCATAGATCTGGCACAGGCAAGCCGGTGTATAGCTCCCCGGCTAAGAATCTTAGGGCTGCAGCGGCAGCGCGAGCCGAGTTGAGCACACTAACCGGGGACGCTTGGCGAAGCAGGCAGAGAGAGTCAATGAGCTAGTAGATGTGTGTAACCGGCAGAATGAGGCTTACCGGAAAGCTAATCCGGATGCAGGTGTTTCTCGGTAGTAGTGTCGGTTAAGGCTGTTAGCCAGAGGTCCAAGGGGCAGGCGTCATCCCCGCACGTCGGAGTTGACCGGGCCCAGAGCGTGAACTCGGGTAAGAGCAAGCAGCTGCAGACCTATGATGCTGAATATGCCGGCAAGCAGCTAGCCGCTCAAGGAAGAGGTGGCCAAAGCAGAAACAGTGGTGGACAAGGCTACCCGGGAGCTGGAAGGGGCAATTCGGCTGGCCGAGGTCAACCACCTCGTCCTCCGGGGCAGCAAGTGATTGTGCGAGCGCAACAGCAAGGTGGTGGCCAGGCGGGTTACCGCTATGATGACGGAAATTCGGCTATGGCGCGAGCCGGATACCAGACGTATGATAATGCACTTGCATCAAGACTGGGACCTCGGGCATTGGATCCGATGATCAGCGTCTCAAGTTGGATAGAATTTACCAGTCCGAGAAGCTAGAAGAGCAAGGCCCACCGGGTCCTCCATGTTTTGGACCTCGGATCATGAACGAGCCGAGCGTGCCGTTGTTTCAGCTTGGCCGAAGCACAAAGCCGTATAATGGCAACACAAAGCCACAGGATTGGCTGATAGACTATGTATCATCAGTGCACATTGCGGGGGGCAATCGCCGATGGGCGGTCCGGTATCTCCCGCACATGTTGGAAGGGCCAGCCCGGATTTGGCTGAATAACTTACCGCCGGGTAGTATCAACTCTTGGGTGGACTTGGAGGAGGCATTTTACAGTAATTTCTCCAGCACCTACAAGAGGCCTAACCGACCTCAGCTCCTGGCTGCGTGCAAGCAGGAAGAACGGGAAACAGACCGAGAATTTTGACTCGGTGGAGCAACATTCGCAACTCTTGCGAAGGTGTCGTGGAGGAGCAGGCAATTTCTTGGTTCGCGCAGGGTTGCCGACATGGCACCCCGCTCTGGCAGAAGCTCCAGAGGGATATGCCCAAGACACTGGCGGAAACGATCCGGATAGCAGATACGTATGCTCTTGGTGATCCGACACAGCCAGCATTGGATGCAGTGGGAACAAGCAGGAGGCAACCGGTTAACAACCGAGTAGGACCATTGAGGCCCAATGACCGACATGAATTCGGTTACAAAAGAAGAGATCCGGATTATAGATACGGTTCAGATCAGGTTGCTGCAGTGAATATGGACCATCCTGGAGCAGGAGATGGTCAGAGACAAAAGACAGAGGGTCCAGCTTGGAGGCCGAATCAAGGTGCTTGGCCGAAGAAAGTATGGGAGGATCAAGTCCTCCTCTAACTTTTGAGTCAAGATTAGACGGGCCTTGCTGTTATCACACTACAGACCCACGCAAGCCGGCCAATCATTCAACTCGGAATTGTAGCTGGCATCATCGCATTCAGGCGGAGGGTCAGAGAGGACCACCTCAGAGAGGTGCTCCTAGACCGAATTTCAGGCCGAATATGCCTTTAACCGGAGCCAATACAATCCCGGTGAACGCAGGAGCTCCAAGACCGGCAGCCACAAAGCCGGTTAACCTGGTAAACATGGGAGGCAACGACAATGGTGCTGGTCCGAGTCGGCAAGGTGGATACCCCGGTAATGAGTACAAGGAGGCTCATCAAAGTTATGTGGTTTTTGTGACCGAGCCAACTGACAAGAAAAGTCAGCTGCGAAGGGCGAAGGAGGTGAATGCAGTCATACCAGCAGTCCCAAAATACCTGAATTGGTCCGAGCAGGAGATCACTTGGAGCAGGGCTGATAACCCCAGAATTATGCCAAGTCCAGGAAACTATGCACTGGTGGTGGATCCGACTTTGGTTGGACCCAAGCTTAACGTGAGGTTTAGCCGAGTCTTGATTGACAATGGCAGTGCCATAAACATCATGTATCGGGACACAATGGTCAAGTTGGGTATTTCGCCGAATCAGTTGCAGCAGAGCAGTTGTACCTTCCATGGTATAGTACCCGGGGTGTCTTGTTCCCCAATGGGTAAGATCTGGGTAGATGTGCTGTTTGGTACCAAGGACAATCACCGGCTTGAGAGTCTCGAGTTCGAGGTGGTAGATTTGGAGAGCCCATACCATGCTCTACTTGGCCGGCCTGCGTTAGCCAAGTTCATGATATCCACCATGTGGCCTACCTCAAGATAAAGATGCCAGGCCCGAATGGTATTATCACTGTTGCGGGAGATTACAAAAAGCCATACAGTGTGCCACGATCGGTTCCACCTTAGCCGAATCATTGGTGATCCAAGCTGAGAAGAGCAAGATGCATGAGGTGGTGGCAATGGCGAAGTCAGCTCAGCTCGGTGTGCTGGCTATGACCAATCCGGATGGAGGTGCAACATTTGAGATGCCCAAGGAAACAAAGAAGATTCCCATTGACCCGGAGAACCCGGAGCGCATGGCCATCATTGGTGCCGGGCTGGATGAGAAATAGGAAAGCGCGCTCTGTCACTTCCTCCGTGAGAATCGGGATATCTTTGCATGGTCGGCTAAGGACCTGCCTGGTGTTCCGAGGGAGTTGGCAGAGCACTCTTTATTTGTCAGGCCGGATGTAAAACCGGTGAGGCAACCGACTCGGCGTCTCTCAGATGATCGAAGAAAAGTGGTGCTGGATGAGCTGGCTAAGTTGCTTGCAGCCGGATTCATTATGGAGGTGTTGCATCCAGACTGGATATCCAATCCGGTTCTGGTAGAGAAGAAGAAGGACGAACCAGCGGTGGTCAAGGTGTGGCGCATGTGCATCGATTTCACCAACCTAAACAAGGCGTGCCCGAAGGATCCATTTCCTTTACCTCGGATTGATCAAGTGATCGATTCTACTGCTGGGTGTGAGTTGTTGTCTTTTATTGATGCGTACTCTGGTTTTCACCAGATACCACTGAACCCTAAAGATCAAATAAAGACTGCTTTTATTACCCCGTACGGGGCGTATTGCTATCGTGTCATGTGTTTCGGTTTGAGAAATGCCGGTGCAACTTATCAGAGATGTATGCAGAAATGCTTACACTCCCAAATGGGCAAGAATGTGCAGGTGTATGTCGATGATATCGTCATCAAAACTAAAGAAAAACACACTCTCCTCGAGGATCTCGAGGAAACATTTGTGAACTTGAGAAAATATCGGTTGAAATTGAATCCGGATAAATGCACCTTTGGTGTCCCGGCTGGAAAGTTGCTCGGTTTCCTTGTATCGAGCCGAGGTATTGAGGTGAATCCGGCTAAATCCGAGCCATAGAAAGAATGAAATTGCCTAAATGTCTAAAAGATGTACAAAAATTCACGGGTGTTTAGCCTCGTTGAGTCGGTTTGTGAGTCGGCTAGGAGAAAAAGCCTTGCCCTTGTATCAGTTGATGAAAAAGAGCACCGGGTTCACGTGGACCCCGCAGGCAGATTCGGCTTTCAACGAATTAAAAAAGATGTTGTCCACTGCACCAATTCTGGCGTCACCTTTGCCGAATGAGCCAATGCTACTTTACATTGCGGCCACTAACCGGGTCGTAAGTGTGGTCATAGTGGTAGAGCGAGAAGAGGAGGGTAAATCCGTGCAGAGACCGGTGTACTATTTAAGTGAGGTGATCTCAACCTCAAAGCAAAATTATCCTCACTACCAGAAGATGACATACGGTGTATACCTGGCGGCCAAAAAGTTGAAACATTATTTCCAAGAACACCCGATTACCGTGGTATGTGAAGCTCCAATCGCGGAAATCATTGGGTGCAAAGATGCGACTGGCCGGGTTGCCAAGTGGGCAATAGAAGTATCTCCTTACACCCCGCATTATGAGAGAAGGGATGCTATCAAGTCTCAGGCTTTACCAGATTTCCTTTGTGACTGGGCCGAGATGCAGTATGAGCCACCCAAGCCGGATTACAATTACTGGAAGTTGCACTTTGATGGCTCCAAAACCAAAATCGGATTAGGTGCTGGGGTGGTACTCACATCACCAAAGCAAGATCAGTTGCGATATGTGTTGCAGATTCATTTCTCAGCCTCAAACAATGTGGCCGAATATGAGGCACTGATCCATGGGCTTAATGTGGCTAGGGATATCGGCATCCGCCGAATAGAATGTTTTGGTGATTCGGATTTAGTGGTGCAGCAGTCTTCTGGAAATTGGGATGCTCTTGATGCCAATATGGCACTGTATCGGTTTCATGTCCAGAAAATTTCAGGATTTTTTGAAGGCTGCGAGTACAAGCACATACCTCGGTTGGAGAACGAAGCTGCTGATGTCCTGTCAAAACTCGGGTCGTCTAGGGATGCAATTCCACCCGGAATATCCTTGAATCACCTAAGGGTCCCTTCAATCAAACCTTCGCCTGATTCCGAGTCAATTTTTATCCCAAAGCAAGAATCTGAGGCTGTCCCTATGAATGTTGATGTCGGATACATTGGGGAAGACCCGGGGACTGCATGGCGAGACCCGGGGACTGCTAACCGGATCTTAGGAAAGAGGAGCAGAGAAGGTGGTGCTAACCGAATCTTAGGGAATGGGCAGAAGCTGATAGAAGAAATAATGGCGGCCGAACCAGTGGAGATAGATGAGCACTTATTCCCTTTGCATCCAGTACCGGAATGGGCTGAAGAAATCATGAAGTTCATGTCGGAGGGGAGTTTGCCAAATGATGAAACCGAAGCTAGGCGAGTGCAGAGGAGGTCCAAGGCTTACACCATCATCAACAAGGAGTTATACAAGAGGAGTGCAACCGAGGTGCTACAGCGTTGTGTGGAGCCAGCCGAGGGCAAGGAGATGCTCCTGGAGATACATCAAGGAGAATGTGGACATCATTGCAGCACGAGAGCCCTGGTGGCTAAGGTGTTCCGGCATGGATTTTACTGGCCCACTGCTCACGCGGATGCAGAGGACATAGTCCGAAAATGTGAAGGATGCCAAAGGTTTGCCAAGCAGACACACTTACCCGCATCGGCGCTCAAAACAATTCCTATCACTTGGCCGTTTGCTGTGTGGTGTTTAGATATGGTGGGAGATTTCAAGCCGGCTAGGGGTAACATGACACATATGCTGGTGATGGTGGATAAGTTCACCAAGTGGATAGAGGTGAAACCAATCCGGAAGGTAGATGGTCGTTCGGCTGTGACTTTCCTGAAAGAAATTATTTTGAGATACGGATACCCTCATAGCATCATCTCGGATAACGGCACAAACTTTGCTGTCGGAGAGTTTGCTCGGTTTTGCATGGATAAGGGAATCCGGCTAGATATAGCCTCGGTGGCACATCCGGAGTCTAATGGGCAAGTGGAAAGATCAAATGCCCTGGTGTTGGCCGGCATCAAGGCTCGTCTCATTGAACCATTGCTGAAAACTCCGGGATGCTGGATAGACGAGATACCATCAGTACTGTGGGGTCTAAGGACCACGCCGAATCGGTCAACTGGCTATACGCCATTTTTTCTGGTTTATGGGGCAGAAGCTGTGCTGCCACTGACATAGAACATGATGCACCAAGGGTGGCAATGTATACTGAAACCGAGGCAAAAGAGGCCCGGGAAGATGCAGTGGATCTGCTAGAGGAAGCAAGAGAATTGGCTCTATCTCGGACAGCAATATACCAGCAGAATCTCCGACGATATCATAGTCGAAAGATCAGCCCTCGAGTGTTTCATGAGGGAGATCTTGTACTAAGGCTGGTGCAGCGCAGCAAAGGCCGACACAAGTTGTCACCTCCATGGGAGGGACCATTCATTGTGAGCAGGGCTATGCACAATGACTCGTACTACCTTGTAGATGCACAGGAACCAAGGAGGATGGCCTGGATAGACCCGGACAAGAAACTAAGAGACCCTGGAATGTAGCTCTGCTTCGACCCTTTTACTCCTAAGGGGCGCAATGTATGTATTTCAGTTTATCATAAATGAAATTGCAGCAATCCGAGTCTGGACTCGGGGACTGCTTCGTCCTTATGCATGTGTTTCTTATTACTGTTTTGTCCATACCGTTCATGTGTCGAATTGCTTTGAACCTCGTCCCAAAATTCAAGTAATGTATGCTGTGTTGTTGATCTCGTGACTCGACTGACAAACACCAAAATGGTAGTCAAGAGCAGAGATGAGGAATATGGGAAACATGAAAATGGACTCGGGGACTCGGTCCAAAACCGATTCGGCAGATGTCGTTTACTAACCCCTGTTATTTATTTTTTGTTTATGTTAGATGATTCTAAACCATAACTCGCATGTTTCAAGTATTGTATGCTATGATTCCTATCTTGTGACTCGACTGTCAAACACCTAAAAGGTAGACAAGAGCAAAGATTCGGCAAAAATAGTAAACAAGAAAACAGACTCGGGGACTCGGTTTAAAATGATCCAACATAAACCTCGTCCGGATCACATTAAGCTAAATAAGAGTAGTCTCGGAAGAACTTAAAATTGTTTATTACATCTGCTCCCGGCATACCGGGGATTTAACGTTTTTTCACTAAGTCACTTCAGGAGGCAGCAGACTTGGTTGTAGCGGGTCGGTTACATCAGCTTCGGTTGCAGGAGCCTCGGGCGCGCGAGCTTCGGTTACAGGAGTTTCGGTTGGAGTAGATTCGGTTGCAGGGGGTTCCGTCGCTGGAATGGACTCAGAAGATGGAGGAACTTCAGGAGTAACCTTGCGTGGAGAGCTTGAAGGCTGGGCAGATTCGGAAGTATCCGGATCAGCTGAAGCTTGTTTGGCAATCTCTGCCAAATCAGTTGCTGGTATCTCCGAAGTCTGGGCCAGAGTTGCTTCGGTCTTCTTAGCCGAGTCAGAGGCTGGGATCTGATGGACTTGATAGGAGCAGCTTCGGCAGAGTTAGCCGAATCATCAGACTCGCCCTCAGAATCGGCATATTCTTCAGCGGAGGCATCGTCCGATTCCTCTTCTTCAGTCTCTTCCCCGTCAGTGTAGACCGGAGCCTCCAGATCAAGATGTTTGGTGTTTGCAAATTCCGCCATAAAGTTGGCAGCCTCCTCGCGGATCTTGATCCGGTCAGGATCTGTAGCCCATGAAGAACCCTCGCGAAGGGAGCGCACTCTGGCGAGATCGATTAGTTCATACCAAGACATGATAAGGATCAAGGCGGCATCAGCACCGGCACGGGCAGATGAAGATCTCCATTGCTGTAACCGGCTCTTCGTTTGATCCAGATCTTTGATTAGCTCCTCCGCAGACCGGACTTGCCGAGATTCAGGAAATAAGATTCGGTGAGCCTTGAGGCTTGCATTGAGCAGATCAATGTGGGAATCCTTCAAAGGGGCAATCCGAGCCTTGAGTGCAGTAATGTGATCTTCAATGTCCCATGTCTCTGGTAAGGGAGCACCGGTTAATTTGGCTCTCTCAGCTCGGGCATCTCGCACAGCTTTGGCGGCTTGAAGCCGGATGCTGGTAAATTCTCCTACAACAAATAAGCTAATACCGAGTTAAGCGAGAAGGAACACAAAAATATATGTCGGATAAGAGCAGAAGGAAAAGAAGAGATTCGGCAAAACTTACGATCCATGTCATCATTGAGGCTTGCAAGTCCGGACAGCCATTTCGCACTGGCTGCTTTGTGAGCACTCAATTCTTCTTTCGCCGCTTTGACTTCGGCTTCAGATTCGGCAATGGACGTTTGAATTTGCTTGTCCAGTTTGGCCCGCTCCGCAAGTCCGGCTTTGCAAACATCTCGCTCCTTCTGGATAGTGTCTTTTTCAGTCCGCAGCGCATCCCGCTCTCCTTTGACCTTCTCCTTCACTCTTTCAACCCGGTTAAGCTCTCGCTGAAGCCGAGCCACCTCTGACTTTTGCTCCTCTAAAGCGCGCTTCTGCTCTTCTTCTTTATTGTCCATTTCAAGACAGAGCCCATCAAAGGAAGTTTGGAGCTTCTGGTGCTGATGGGCGAGCTGCTTAAAGAGCTTGCTGCGAGCGGTCATGGTTTCCTGAAAGAAAACATGCAAATGGCGTCAAAAGAATCTCGGGGACTGGCCCGAGATTAACCGAATCAGTTGGAAAAGAGACTCGGGGACTGGAAGTCCCACGATTTCCTTGGTTAGACAACATTCATGATCAAGTTTTATAGATTCAAGCCGAATGACTTTCTTACTCGGAGGAGTATCAGTCGTTCGACCCGAATCTCGGGGACTGGGAATAGTGCAGATTGATTAAGTAAAAGCAAGATTCGGTAAAGTTACCTCAAAGACCCGGTTAGCTTCAGTAACCGAGGTCTGCACGGAGTGTAGAGATTGAAACATCCGACTAGGCCCAGCCGGATGTGGCGCTGAAGTAGAAAAGTCTTTGGCGAGGTCAGCATCATTCCAAGCTTCAATGAATTGCTTGGCGGACTCGAGCTTATCGTTGCCGGAGGGCGGGGATTCGACAGGGCCTGGCCGAATCGAATCGCTGATGGGGCGGCAGGAATTTTCTTGCTACCGCCACCTGCTTATCCGAGGTGGTTGGAGTTGTGCCAGGGCACCTTGAGTCGGCTTGGGTTGAGGTGACGCACCCGGAGTCTGCTTCGGATGTTGCTCCTTGTGCTGCTTCTCGGAAATTTGTTGTTGCTGTTGCTGCTTCTGCTTTTTCTTCTTCTGCTGCTCTTGATTCAGCAGGGCTTGAGCTACGGGTGTAGGGCGAGAATCCGGCTTAGGCAAGGGCTTAGCCGGTGTCTTAGCCTTTTCCTTCTCCAGCTCCTTCAAAGGGCGTGGCCAAGTTGAATCCGGACAGGAACCAGGGTTTCCTCACTCTCCAAGTCAATAACCGGCTCTGATGTAGAAGTCGGTTGGGGAATATTGGCAGTTGTAGGCGTGCTGGAGAAGTAATAACCCTTTCAGGAGACTGGTTCTCCGTAGCCGAATCCAGTGGAGGAATGGGAGAAGAAATGGATGAGTGAGTTTGTTCGGTGACGATGACGTCACTACATAAAACAAAGTAAACAGTTAATCCGGATGAAGATGACTCGGTTAGTAAAGGAAGAAAGCAAATGAAGCTGTACGCATTACCCCTTCGTGGTAGGCATGGGCTTGAGCCGATTCGGCTTGGAGCAGCCTTCTTGATTCTTTTTGCTTTAGGGGCATCAGATCCGGGCGCATCAGCGCGTTTCCGAGATGTCCCTTCAGCATCTGGTTTGGCTGGAACACAAGGTGGTGACCATGAAATCGGAATAGCGTCGATGGGATCTAAGATCTGGCAATCATCATCTTCCTCGTCGGAAAGGTCGTAAATAGTTGGTTGCTTACCCTTGCGGATTGGCTTGGCGCGCGGAATCGGCAGATAGTCATCCGTATCCGCATCCTCTTCGCCATCGCGCAACGGGCTGCGATCCGCTCCCCATACTTTTGTGGAGAGATCTCCATCTTCAGTAGCTTGGCGGTCAAGCAGCTACATAAGAGTCAAGGTAAATCCGGGTTAGTCCGATGGCATTTGATGAAGTATGGATGAATTGGAAGGTGGTGAACGAACCTGTGGTGGAAGTGCATTCCGGTGAAACGGCTTTACGCCCCACCGCCACTTATCCGACATCTCGTATAGGCAATCGCATTTACTCGTCTCCTGATGGAAGCTCGGTTAAGATCATGCTTGCTGATCCGGGTAGGATCTAGCAGACCACTCATGTGGCATATCTTGTGTTCACGTCTTTGAAGAGGATTGACCCGGCGGGAGATAAAGGTCCGGAGGAGATCGTCCGAATCCAGGCCCTTCTTCAGAAAGTCCTCCAGAGTTTCATGTATTGTCTGGAGCTCTGCAATAGTTTCAGCCGGATTATACCGAAGTTTAATTCGGCTGTGGGTGGCTCGATCTGGAACTCGGGCAGATTGAGGGCATCATGGCCTTCAGCACTCTTCACATAAAGGAAAGTCCTTTGCCACTTCCTGACAGTGTCTAGGCCAGTGATACGGGGAAAGATGGATCCCGTCCTCGGCGTAATGCTAACCGAACCACAAGCAGTCATCAGCTTCGGCTTGGTGCCTGGAATAGTCTGCTTGCGGAGGTGAAAATACTTTGCCCATATCCACAGTCGGACAGACACCGAGATAGCCCTCGCAAAAGGAAGTAAAGGCCGACAGAGAAACAAAGGCGTTAGCCGGGAGGTGATGAGGCTGCAGGCCAAAGAAATCAAGGAAAGCCCGGAAGAAGTCACTAGCCGGCAATCCGAATCCGCGCTCAAAGTGCGCCAGAAACACCACACGTTCACCAGGTTCGGTGACCGGTGCAAGTTCCTTCCCCGGTTTGCGGCATATGACTTGAGAGGTTATACGCGGGTGCTTAATAGCCATTCCAGATCGTCTGTTGTCACATCAGAACCCTCCCATCTGCCGGGAGGAAGCTTCGCCATATCCGGATCAATCCTGCACGAGGTCGGATAAGGCCGAGTAAATGAATCGGATAATGGCCTAATCGAACCAGATCTAAATTGATTCGGCTAAGATTATCCCGGATGAAACTAGCCGGGTTCGGCAGAGAAGGTGATTCGGAGGGCAATCACAAACACCTTCCGCAAAAGTCTAGGGTTACAGAAGATCTACCACAGCGGTAAAAAAGAAAAAGAATTCAAGTGAAAAGGCCAGTAGAACTGTTCGAACGTGGCAAGCTAATCTAAGGCAATCTAGTAGGAAACCTAGAAAAGGGATCTACGGAATGTGCTAAGGCATAACCATGGATTTATATGGGAATGAATCTACAGAAAGAAACAGCGTAAGTTCCTCGTGGGTATGAACTTGGTCGCGGTGGCCATGGCCGGAGGAAGAAGAACTTACGGGTACGGCGCGGCGAGGAAGGAGCCCAGTGGAGAAACGGCGGTGCACGGCGCGGTGCGCGGCTCCGGCGAGTCTTCTCAAGTGTTGAGGACGTCTCCGGCGCGGCAAGGATGCGAGGGCGAGATGCGGCGGCGGCAGTGGCGCAGATGGAGGTTTTCGGAGTGGGGAACGAGCGGAGAAGAAGAGAAACCCCCGCACCCCTATTTATAGTGCTGAGTGGTAACTGACGCACTACTGCGCAGTTTTCGGGGCGTCGCAGGATAACCGCGCCCTGGAACTTTGTGGTCTCCGCTGTGACCGTGTATTTCAGACACATGGTGGGTCACAGAATGGGAAAAGGTCGTACGGATCAAATGTGCCTGTCAGCGAAGAATTCGAGGAGACACGGTCATTTGGTCAAATTACACTCGAGTGCCCGGTGGATCCGGATATTGTGCTGACATTGGCATGTCAAATCAAAGACCCGGATAACACGGCTTTGCGCAGAGATTTCCGGCCAAAGTATCCCGGGAAATTCGGAGACAAGTTTATGTGATTCGGTTAGTAGTGCTTGTTCTGAACCTGCTACGGCCCTTCAGCCGAGGCTGTAGGACCGCACCAGCTTCGGGGACTACTGTCGGGGGGCTGCCCCCGGGTAGGGCAAAGATGTGGTGTTGAGAGCCTAAAAGGCTGGCCGGATCAATATTCAGCCGGATCACTTGGGCCGAATCTCATGTGAATTCGGTTAGCTCTCTATCGAGCTAAAGCATGGGAAGAAACAAAGGGGATCCAGTAAAGCCAAACCGGATTAGTTTGGGAAGTCTCGGCTGAGTTAGCCGGATTGGTCAGGAAGGACCCGGATAAGGTGATCCGGATATGGCACGGGGGCCAAGTAATGTCAGTAAGGTCACGGGACCTGCAATTCAACTGACCGAGGTTCAGAGGACAGCAAGGTCGAGTCACAGGTTTTCCGGATCGCAAGGCCCTAGGCGCTGACTCGGCCAATTCGGGAAAGGGCTATGGCCTAGACCCGGTGGGCTACGCCTGCCATTGCCTGAAGAGGCAAGATAGGCCTGCTGGGACTTGACAGCCAGGTCAAGCCACGGGATTCCTGGGAGCGCAGCGACCTAGGAGCTGACTCGGCCAATTCGGGAAAGAGGATGTGACCTAGACCCGATGGGCTACAGCTGCCATTGCCCGAAAGAGCAAGATAGGCCTGACAGTCCGGCCGTTGGATTGACAGGGGGCAGAGGCTTGTCCTGTTCCTCTTGTCCATGCCATTATCACTTCCAGCCAGGGGCAAAATGGTAATTCGGTTAGTGTATAAGTAAGCTACCACATCCTCCAGTACGAGGGACGGGCGAGACAAGGGTGAGGAGAACGAGCATCATTTCCCCCCAAGCTCCATCTTCTTCCTAGAGCTTTCACCATTGTTCTTCATACAGCTCAAGGAGCGCACTGTACTTGTAAACACTTGAGATATAAAGAGAGTAGGCTAGTGCTGCAGTAGGGGTGTTACCTCCACAAGAGGGCCCCGAAGCAGGGTACATCGTGGTGTTCTTTGCTTCTTCTTGGTTCTGCTTGTTCTTGTTTGTTCTGGCGAGTTCTTGGTTGTTCTTCATGCGTGCTCGTGAGCGCGCAAACCCTCCCCGGATCCCCCAACGTCCTAGCGAGCCCACAACTTAAGCCATCCTATGGCATCTGCCGTGACACCACCACGACACCCTCGTGGGGAAAACAAGTCTTCCACTACTACACACTCTGCACTTGGAGTCTCAAACCTAACCCATTTACTTTTGATGCAGGTAACTACGCACCGGAGATCAACAAAGTGTTTTCTGGCATCGTAGATCAACCTCTTCAAGGGCCATCAGTTGCAGATCACAGCACCAAAAGTACCACAGAACTCAAGATCATGCAAACAGTTTAACAGTTTCAGAGAAAACACACAGCCTAGTCTACTGTACTCAATAGAACAATCTATATTTGATCCCCGGCAACGGCGCCAATTTGATCAGCTGTAGATACAGGGGGGTTTGTCGTTCTCTCCACAGGGATCAAAGGTACAACTGTTCTAAGTTTTCCAGAAGCTAGGCTCAAGCAAAGGGTGAGGCTTTTGCTGAATTTATCTGTCTGAAACAGGGTTTAAGCAAGTTTTAAACAGAGCAAAGGTTTAAAAAGAGTAACTTACGGAGTCTTGGTTGTCAAGCAAGAACACTGCAAGGATCCAAGCAAAGGGGGGCTAGGGAAGATGTTTCAACTCACCAGCTTGCAGAGATTAATCATACAAGCTCTGAAGAAAAGGGTTTTAGCAGGTTTTAGGCAGAGTAAGGTTTAAAAGCACAAAGATCACAGCTTTCTTGTTTGTTAGGCAAGATCACTGTGAGTTAACAAGCAAATGGAGGCTGAGGAAGATATGGCAACACTCAGGCATGCAGAGATAAATCATACAAGACACAGATCAAGCAAACCATGCACAAAACAAGTAAAATTCAGATAAACAGAGAACTGTGTCACTCAATTCACTGCAACATCCAAATCCAACAAGATCTACACACAGTTGGATGATCTACTAGTTTCTACTCAGTTTACACAGAGAATTGGAGAAAGTTTCCTTGGTTGTTGCTCACTGAAGCCTTGTCAAAGCAGAGGAAGAAGAGAGGAAGACAGGGACAAAGGCAGAGTTGCAGATCATGAGCTTCAGATCACCATGGCCTTGGCTTCTTCTCCTGCTCTCCATGTTCATCTTGTTCTTCTTCTTGCTTGTTGTTCTTGTTCTTGAGGTTCTTGGTGGTTGGTGGGAAGATGGAAATGTTGGTGGCCGAAAAGGTGAAGTGGTGGATGGATGAGATGGTGGTGGAATGTTGTGGATGGATGTGGAATGGGATGGAGTGGCAGATGGTGTGTGTTGGTTCTGTGGTGGAGGTGGTGGATTTATACACCTTTTCCCTTTGTGGTGGAGGTGTGACCCGAGTTGGTGGAGAGGTGAAGCTTCCCTTCCTTTCTGTGCACATGGGGTGTTCCCCTCTTTTTGCCTTTTTGCCTTTTTAGGCTTTCTTCATCCCCAAGTTGATCTCTTCCCTCTTAGCTCATTCAAACTTTGTTCTTATCTCCTCTAGGGTCATCTTCTGCCAGCACACTTGTGCAATTCTTCAGCTTAGTCCTTGGACAGCTTCACTGTCAGAGAGGGGTCTCTTTTCAGGAAGCAGAGGTGTCTTCTGAATTTTGCCTGGGACACTTCTTTGCTTCTGCTTTGGTAATTTCTTCTCTGGAACTTAGATCACTTCTGTGCTGGTACATAGGTAGCTTATGCACTGCATCTTCTGAAAAATATGTGCCTTTGCGCACTGAACTGCAAAATAGAAGCAAGTGCTGTGAAATGCAGCTTAAATTCTTCACTGTAATCTGAATGTAAGCAGGATTTAGGGTTTTAGGGTTCAGAAATATGCATATAAATTAGAGTGATCAATTAGGAACTGGAGTAAACTTGAAACTAAACTATTGCTTACACTGCTTGCAGTATTTGGGTTTAAATAAACTTGGAGTAGATGAAAATTCAGTTTGCTCCTGTAGTTGTTCGAGTACTTTTGCACTTGGAGTTGCTCTGTGACCTGAATTCCTCGTGCATGCTTTACTGATTGTGGTCTTGGCAGTGGAGTAGTGTTGTATAGTGCAGTGCATGCATTTGATTCAGTTTGATTCTGAACATGATAGTTACTCAAATAAATTTTGTTTGCTTGCACTTGCACACAACACTACTCCAGCAATTTTTTCTTCCTTCTCCTGAATTTTGGTTGGATGATTTTGTTTCTTTTCTGAATGTTTACAGTAGTGTAGTGTACTGCCGTCCCGTGCACTCAGGCTTATTGGCTGAATTAACTGAATTTCACTTAATTTTCTGGTAGCAATATGCTTTGTTCATTCTTTACCTAATTGAACCCCACCCGCATGTCCATTGTTCTGACATGTTGAACACCAACACTTGCAGGTGCAGTGCCGGGCTAATTTTGTTTAAATAATACATTTTTAATTAAATTCAATAAATAATACGCGTTTTCAAACTTTTTCAAAAATAATATGGCCTAATTTACGCCGTGGATGACAGGTAACTATCGTCTACGCCGTAGACGAGCAGGCCCTGTCATCCACGCCGGACGAGCAGGCTGTGGCCAGCCCGTCCATTCGGCCGAGAGGCCTGTTGTCCACGACGTCAGCGATAAGCCTGCATGCAGCTAGCTTTGCCAGACCATCGATCGATCAATCGATTGATCACGCGATGCATGCTCTCGTGCACGGGCGGACGCACGGCCGGCGAGCCGCATGCAGCTAGCTTTGCCAGCCATCGATGGATCAATCGATCAGGCGATGCATGCCTCTCGTGCACGGGCGACCGGCTCGCCGGCAATCGCACACATGGTCGGCTTGCCGGCGCACGGACGCATCGGGCTTATGCATGCACGGCCGGCTTGCCGGTGAGCACACGACGTGGACGTGAGGCTGGAGCTGAGCGTGACGACGCGGACGTGTGGCTGGGCGTGGCGTGTCACCGAGGGTGGAGCACACGCACGGGCAGACGCACGCACGGCCGGCCGGCAAGCGGCGTGGCGAGCACGGCGAGCACAGGCACGGGCAGATGCACGCACGGCCGGCGAACGGCGTGGCGAGCACGGCGAGCACAGGCACGGGCAGACACACGCACGGCCGACCGCGAACGGCGTGGCGAGCACACGCACTGGCACATGCATGCATGGCCGGCTGGGTGCTGGTCACGCATGCACGGACATATCGTCCACGGCATGGACGAGGTCCAATCGTTTACGGCCTAAACGATCAGGTCCTATCAGCCAAGCAGCCGTCGGACGACCAGCTAATCGTCTACTGCGTAGATGATAGGTACCTGTCGTCCACGGCGTAAATTAGGCCGTATTATTTTTGAAAAACTTTGAAAATGCATATTATTTATTGAATTTAATTAAAAAAATGTATTATTTAAGTGCCGGCTTGGCCGCCTGGAGCCGTGTCGTGCCGCAGCCGTGCCGTCCCGGAGCCGTGCCGCAGCCGGGCAGATGGAGTTGCTGCCCTGGGACGGAATCGAAGCGACCTTGTCGGCGTCAAAGCGCCGTGTCAGCCGTGTCGTCCCGGAGTCGTGGCGCAGCCGGGCAGATGGAGGTGCTGCCCTGGGGACGGAATCGAAGCGACCTTGTCGGCGTCAAAGCGCCGTGTCAGCCATGCCGTCCCGGAGCCGTGGCGCAGCCGGGCAGATGGAGGTGCTGCCCTGGGGACGGAATCGAAGCGACCTTTGTCGGCGTCGAAGCGCAGCCGGCGTGCTGTTTCTGCTGGGTGGGAGCCGACGCTCTGCTCGCATGGCCGGTGCTCTGCTCCTGCTGCGTGTGAGATTGATCTGCTGCTGAGGGGATCAGGCAGTGGGGCGTCGAGGTGCTGGCGACCTCCTGATGGCGAGGATCCTTGACGGTGCTCCTGATGCGAGCGAGATCCTCGAGCCGATGAGGATGGTGAGGTCCTGGAGCTGGCGAGGATGACGGTGAGCTCTCTTCCCCGATCGATTCAATTTTTGCCGCCCCGATCTGGCGAGGAGCTGCCCCAATCTGGTGAGTAGCTGATTCAGATTTTGGTTGTGTACGCATTCGCTTGCCCGTACCGATTCGTTGTATCGCTTGCCTGTACCCATTGCGCTGTATTGGAAACGGGAAAGATTTGATACTTTGTCGCTTGCCCGTACGCTTCCCTATTATCTGGTAATTAATGTCGTTGATGTACGCTTCCTTACAAATAGGATCTGGTTATTAATGCCGGTTTTTCATGGGAAAAAATTGCCATGGGGGGTACCGGAATAGTTGGACGAAAGGTTCTGGCGAAGTGGTATTGGTGGCAGACTAAGGAACGAAACTCTTCTTTTAGATAGGAGGAGAGAAGAGAATAGAAATATGAATTCATCACAGTTGTAAATAAATTTGACATCTAATTCACATGTGCATTTTACCATATTTATAAACGACATAGCATCTTATTCGCATATGCATTCACCATATTTATCAACAAATCGACATCAAATTGACATATCCAATTCTCGCATCACATGTAGTGCATGTTGTTTCTTTTAGATAATGGAAGAGTAAACCCTTACGCCAAAGCCCGCAATGATGTATCTCTGAATAATAGATGAGAAAACTCTTCTACCAAGCGGATGATGAAGTTGACATTGAAGTGGAATTTGTAAATTATTTGGGCATGACTGAGGAGTAGTGAGACATACATGGATATTTTGGGGTTAACATTACATGTATGCTTTTCCGTTGGCGATCAAATTGTGGCCTAACGTGTTATCATGGGTTTCATGAGAGAGCAGGCGACGGGCGACTCACGGCGGCGGCGGCTAACGCTGCCGCCCAACGGTCTCTCGCCCAAACCGGGGCCTAGCTCGCCGGAGTACAGCTCGGGGGGGTCCCGGTTCTCTTGTCTGCAGGAGGAAATCTCGTCGGACGAGGAAGATTGCCTCTCCGAGGTCCCATTCGATGCAGCCATGGACGTGTTGGTGGAGGACGTCGAAGAGGACTTGCCGGAGAGGGGTTGGAAGACGGTGGAGAGGAAGGGGCGACGCTCGGACGACGAACTCCGGCAGGAGTTCTGGAACGAGATCGGGTTCCCAACCCCGGCCTCCCGGGTATGGGAAAGGATGTCGCCGACCTCGCCTTCGACCCCGGCTCCTCCATCGCACGTGGTTACGCTGTGAATGCCGCTGAGCTCGCCCAAAGCGCATGGTGAGGTCACGCCTGGCGCGGGTCGGGGGCGTATTTCGCCGCCGGCGCCCGGAGTGGTGGTTTCGAAACCGGTGAAGGTTGGATGGCGAGGTCCTCTTCCTCGTCCCCGGATCTCGCCGCAGCCTGTCCTTGGTATGTTCATGCCGCCGGGGTTGATGGAGGGCGCTGGAGATGGAGGCAGCACGCCGGAGTCCGGCACCGATCCGGGAATCTCGGATCGCGGTGTGACGGCGGTGACGACGAAAATTCAAAACGAAAAGCAGGCCGGGCCTTCGTTGCAGGCCGTCTTTGTGTCGCCGTGGGCCTATCTGGGCCGAGTGTTCGCAGGGCTGTGGAGACCGATCGAAGTCCCCGTGCGTAGGGTTTGCGCTGATCAAGCATCGGGATCATCCTCCACGGAACTCGCAACTCCACCGCCGACATCACGACTCGGCCACCACACCTCGCCACCATCCTCAACGCCAGACTCGACTGCAGCCCGTCGCTCGACAACCACTGCCACACCTCCGCCAAGCTTCCCGCGTACGTTCGCCCAGGTGGTCGCGTCGCCGGGTCTCATGGCGGCGGCGGGCGGCTCGGGGGCGCCGGGGAGCGGTCAGCAAGGAGGCCAGGCACCCGGCCAGTTACCTGTTACAAGGCCGCCGATGATCTTTGGCCAGAATGCCGGCCCGGGGACTGCTCAAACTGCAAGGACGGCGGCGCCGGTTCGCGCGTCGGGACTTCACAGGCAGTCTGCGCGCGCTGCGGCGTCAACGACGGTCGTGCCAACACTGCCCGTGATCACTCCGACGACGGTTTCGACAGTTCCGTTCGTTGTCGGTACGGCGGCGGTGGGCGGTGCGGTGGCTGCGAAGAAGAAGGGCAAGAAGAAGAAAAACCGGCCGACACCGCAACTGATGGGTCGAGTGAGGCCGGTCAAGGTGCTGCTGTGCCCACTGCTGCTGCAACTCTGGTTACTGCTGCCCCTGTCACGGCTGTTGGTACGGTTGCTCAAGGGGCTGCGCCGGCAAAACGGAAGCGATGCGCCACTTGTCAGATAGACTCCCACAGTACGAAGGAGTGCTCGGTCGACAGATACTGCTACTTCTGTGACAGAGTGGTGCACCCGACGCTTCGGTGCCCAATTCTCAGGGTGCCGAAGCCATATGCTGGGATGGCGGACATCGGATGTGAGGACACTATGTTCAGCCACTTGCCGGACGGTGTCTTTAGACCTCAGCTGGCTGCTAGTACTACCCCGGTGGCAGTTGTGACGGTGACTGGGGAACCTATATCGGCGGAGGTGGTCCAGACTATGATAGCTCGCTACTGTCCGCTGCAGACCGCATGGCGCTGGGAGGCCATCCCACATAGTCAGTACAAGGAGGACTGTTTCTTGGTCAATTTTTCTTCTATGGCGGACTTGGAGAGGATGAATGGATCCGAGCTAGGGGTACCAAAGCAGCAGACGGTGATTTCCATTGACATCTGGAAGCCGGATGATGTTGAGCCAATGGCGGAATTGACACCAACTTGGGTGCATGTGACGGGGTGCCGAATTCAGCGCGTCACTTTCTAGGTCTTTGGGCAGTGGGTACTCTTATTGGAAAGACCATGGATGTGGACCTTCTGGCTCTCCGACGTCACAATGTGGCCAGGATTTTGGTGGCTATGCGCAATCCAAATTTGTTTGAGACAAGAGATGTTAAAGCCGATGCCTTTCTGTTGCTCAAGGGGTATTCTTTCCGGTTCACCAAGGAGGCGATTGACTATGTGGCCGATCCGGATTTTGTACCATTCATTGGAGGCGGAATGAGAAGGATGATGATGCTAGTGGTATGGAGGAAAAAGACCACAACGACACACAAGCTACTGGACCGCCGAAGTCCGCGGATGGGGACACTCCCATGCCTCAAGCTAATGCTACAGGACCGGGGGGGGGGGGGGGGCATCGTTGGGACTTGTTGGGTCGGTGGATGTGCTCAACGGAATGGCGGTGACTCCATTCAATATGACACCGCAAACTCCAAGAGGTAAAGAAATAGTTGCACAGTTGTCAGGGTCAGGGGAAAAGGAGCAAGAAACGCTGCGTGTTGCTGGATGCTGTACCGAACTGGATGGTTCTCGGTCCCCATTGCTGGGCCGTTCGCCGTCGCCCGGTGCGGTGTCTAACGAGGCTGCTGGCCTGGACGGGACACTGGCTGCAGCGGCTGGGCTGGTGGCGCCAGCCTTGTCTCCAACGAGGCCGTCTTGCGCCGACGGCCCGCGAGCGGCGGCTAGCTCGCTGACGCCCACGGCGAGAGATGAGCTGGGTGCAGCGGACGGGCTCCAGGCTGGAGCTGGGCCGGGATCACTGCATGCGGTGCTCTCCGTCGCCCTTGGCAGGAGCTGGGGAGCCGGCTGGGGATGATCCAGGAGAAGTCAGCCCACATGTGCCGCTGGTTTCACATACTCAGGTCGCTGAAGTGGATGCGACTGCTGTCCTCTCGCCGGACACGCAGGTGCATCCTACCGCGACCTCGCAGCAGGCGGCTGTTCGCTACCAGGCGCAGGGGACGGGCTCTACTTCACCAACGCCTGCCCCGGTGTCGACGCCGCTGAGGAGGAGTGGGCGGCACGCCGTGTCCGTGGATGGTTCATCCACTACGGACGAGGACTCCATGGCGAGGGCGATGAGGCGCAAGGCGGAGCAAAATCTGGATGTGAATGGTAATTTACCGGACTACTGCTACACTCCGTTCGTGGTCTCAGTTGCAACATGTGGGGCATCGAGACCTGTTTATGGAGGTCTGTACAAGACTGGAGGATACGGCGAGAGACTTTTTATCCCGACATGGATGGCAGCATAATTTGCGGATCGGCCCACCACCACCATAGGCGTCTTTACAATTTCTCATTATGATATGTAATTCGACTTTTTATTTTTTTCAGTACTTCAGACTTGATACGGCTGTGTGCATCTTTGTTATGCAGAGGCTGGGTGTAATGCTGTGCATCTTTGTTATGCAGAGGCTGGGTGTAATGCTTAAACATCTTAAGTAATAAAACTCCCTTTATCGAAAAACGTCCAATGACCTTGTTTGATATTTCTTGTGATGATTTTTATTTCATGCCGTTATTTGTTACTCAGAGCAAACTCTATATATTGAGTTTATGCAAAGTATGGTAGTAATCTTACCAAATACTATCACAACTCATCCGCGAATAGACACCGTTTAGCGGGGTAATGAACTTAGCGGCAGCTTGCGGAAAGGCTATAGCCTCACAATAGCCTGCTATTTAAAACTATGATTCATCCATCAACCAAACACTCCAACCAGTCCATCGAACCACTCTATCCTTCAAACCTAATAGAATGTGGGATCATCCTACTCATGCCAAATTGCCAATCAAATGCTCAAACCGGACCATCCCATCCGTCCCGTCACGTCTATATGTCACTCTGACCAAACATTTTCATAAAGTATGAACAATTTCAAACAGATTTTATCATTAGATTTTGAAAACTTCACTAAGTTCACTTGACCCAATGGAAGGTGGATGGAGATGTTTGCGAGAACACAATGTTCCGGGCGCGACCTCCTTCACGATACTAGCCCTAGGCAAATTCAGCTCTACTTTATACTCCCTCCGTTTTTTAATATAAGATGTTTTAGGTGGTGCACATGTTGTCTTAATACATACTAAAATGAGTGAACATACACACTTAAACATGTCTACATACATTTGTGTACACATGCATGTGGACAAATGGTAAAACATCTTATATTAAAAAACAGAGGGAGTAGCACTTAAAAATTCAATACTTCATCATCGTGTACCGAAGAGTGAACCCTGAACCTCTCCGAGTTATCTCAAGTTGCCAACGACACGACACGATGGCCCTGAGCCACCTCCGCCACGCGCCGCTCGCGCTCCGCCTCGCCAGGCTCCCGCCCCTCGCCTGCTCCTCTCACGCCACCCGCCGCCTCCTCCTCTTCGCGCCTGCTCGACCGTGGCGCCTCCTCTCGACCGCCTCGAGGCCGCGCTCGCTCGCCACGGTCGCGGCCGCCGAGGCCGACGACGCCACCGCGGCCGCCGACGGCTTCTTCGCCGAGGAGAGCACGTCCTGGAAGTCGCTCGGCGTATCCGACCGCCTCGCTTCCGCCTTGCAGGGCACTGGGCTCGCGAGGCCCTCGTTGGTCCAGGTACCTATTGTTGCACTTCACCTCTGCTGGCCGCGGCACAGTGCGTGCTCGACGAAATGCCAGAGCCCGCGTGCGATGTCTTTTAACTCTTGAGCATCAGATGTTCAGTTGGTAGACTGAACCTGTACAAGTGTTCTAATCTAGAATTGTCGTACGGGGATGATGCAGTCGTGTCTCTGTTCATTTGAAGTGATCGGGCAGTCTGATTTTGTCATGCTTTTTTTAACACGCTGGCTGGGTTAAAGAATCTTCCCATCCACTCTTTGTCCATTGGAAGTATTGGTGTCCTTTCTAGCGCTCAATTCATATGTGCTGTTAGTTCCTGTGAAGAGTTCACCATCCTGCATCATATGCCTAAGGTGTAAACAGCGATTAGTTAGATAAGTAGCTGATCAAGAGAAAATTCAAAATCTCAAAAAAAGAGAAAATTCAGGTTTCATACTTCCTGCTAGGCCTAAGGTAGGATTAAAGCGCCATAATAGATTCAATTGCCTGTCTTTCTCCTTTAAGTTTGCATGCCGTGCTAACTTGCTGCCTTGCTGGGACTTGCAGTAGAGTTCCACTATTATTTTTCCTTTGCTTTTGCTAGAGTATCGTGTTGCAACAAATTTATACTTACATCAAGTGTTAACTGCTGCAATGCAGGCAGCTTGTATACCACATGTTCTTTCGACGAACGATGTAATTGTTGCGGCGGAGACTGGCAGTGGCAAAACACATGGTTACCTGGTTCCACTGATCGAAAAACTTTGCTCCAAATCTTCCTCCGCAGAAGATGGTGATCCTCAGAATATTGCAGCCGGAACGGATAATAATGTGTTGGTTCTTTGTCCCAATGTCATGCTGTGTGAGCAAGTTGTTTTCATGGCTAATTCATTGCTTGATGTATCTGGTGAACCACTTAAGCGTGCTGCTGCAGTTTGTGGGCCAAAGGTATGATCTGTTTGTCTGTCATATGCTACTTCATAGCTTGGTAAACTCATTACGTGTTCTTGTTTTACTTATGGGTAAATTTGAGATTACATATATCACATTCTACAACCAAATTTCCATTTCAACAATTCATTATTTTCGTAAAGGTATATTCCCCAATTTACACTTTGAGTTTCAAGTCTCAACTAAAGATGGGTCTGTAGTTAACTTCCCATTTCCTACATCACTTTTACATTGATGAAACATATTCTGGCACAACATTTGATAACTTTATATTTATTTTTGTATGTTATTTCATCACAGGGTTGGCCAGCTGTTCGCCCAGATATTCTTGTAGCCACTCCAGCTGCTCTTCTGAATTATCTATTTGATTATGACCCAGAGAGGAGGCGGCGGGAGAAATTCCTACGCAGTGTGAAATTTATTGTAAGTACTAGAGTGGGGACGTTTTCCTGTACAGTCATCTTTGCATGGCCATGCTAGAAATCTCCTTGTTGCATCCTATGTTTATTTATTCATGAGTTGCTGGATATACTTGGCAAGGCAATGCTACATTTTTTGTGCTTTCTACAATTTGGTGAAGAAAATATGTGGAACAGTTCAAACTCTCAAGTGGGCTGCAACTTTCTCTCTATATTTTCTTCTTTCATATCATTTTCCGGTCTGCATTCCTATCTGGATTTTTTCGTCTTAAAGCAAGTGTTTCTGATTTGGAACAGGTATTTGATGAGGCAGACATGCTACTGTGCGGAAGTTTTGAAAATCAGGTCATTCGTCTCATCCACATGCTGCGGTTTGACGAGAAGCTACTTTCAAGGGCCGAAGATTCTGGAAAGGAAGTACTATCTGAAGGTCCTGAAGATTCTGGAAAGGAAGTGCTACCTGAAGGTTCTGACGAATATCATGAGGATTCAGGCTCTGAGAGTGCTGAATTTAGTGATGTTGATGAGGAAAATGATGATGGTCATATTCAAGATGGATCAGTCAAGCCGGTGGAGAATGTTCATGTAGGTGGACGCAGGGATTGGAGGAGGTTAGAAAAGTCTATAAACGCAGCAAGCAATATGTTTTTGTTGCTGCCACCCTTCCTCAGAGTGGAAAAAAGACTGCGGGTGGTGTGCTGAAACGTATGTTTCCTAGCGCTGTGTGGGTTAGTGGTGCTTATCTACACCGTCACAACCCTAGGTATGCACTCTATTTTACCATAAGCTTCTGAATGTCCTGTACTATGGTTATTGTTCAGCATGAAGAGATTTCTCACTAATACTGTGCTTGTTAGTCGCTGTGTCTTTCTTAGAATCTCATATTTGTTTCTTATTGTTATTTCCTATTTGCACATTCCACATATTTGATATGCAGTGTACCATGTATGCAGATTAGAGCGAAGATGGATATCAGTTACTGCTGATACGCAAGTTGATGCTCTTCTGGATGCAGTAAAGTATGGCCTTAAGAGTGAGGTTGACCCAGAACTCGGTCCAAGTCGAACTATGGTGTTCGCGAACACTGTCGATGCTGCTAATTCAGTCTCTGACATATTGCGGCGAGTTGGCATTCCATGCATCCTGTACCACCGTGAGAGCTCTGTCGAGGAAAGGACAGCCAATTTACAATCTTTCCGGGAAAATGGTGGCGTGCTCGTTTGTACCGATGCTGCCGCTCGTGGGCTTGATGTGCCAAACGTTTCCCATGTCATTCAGGTATGATCAGACTTCACCTTCTGAAATGCCTGCATATCTGGTGCTGCACTGCACTTCTGTCAATTTGCTTTGAACTTCCAATCATCATCTTTTTCCTACCATGTACGGTAGTAGCGCAATGCATCAGAAGTTGTAAGCGATGGTGCATAATTCATGCAGTTAAAGCACACCTGGCATATATGTTTTGTTTAGGAGTACCTGGTATATATGTAAAAAGATACATGTAAATTACTACCATGTCATACTAAAACTTCTGTTGGTTAGCCCAACCACAGTAGGTATTCTTTTCCATCATCATACTTATTCTGCTGCCTATACTTGCAGGCGGAGTTTGCTGCTTGCGCTGTTGACTTTCTGCACAGGGTGGGTCGCACAGCCAGAGCTGGCCAATCTGGAATAGTGACTAGCCTGTACGCGGATGCAGACCGCGATCTTGTTAGAGCAGTTCGTCAAGCAGAGGAGTTAGCCCAGCCAGTGGTAAGACTCTCTTATGTTCTAATCATCATTCCGCGCTGTGATACATCTTGCTGCAGAGACGTTCTTACAGAAAATGTACCTTTTTTTTTAATCAGGAGAGAGCATTCAGCAGAAAAAGAAGCTTCCGCAACAAGTTGAAGAAGCAAGCACGACTCCGTGAACCAGCAAAGTTGCTATCTTAGATCTTGTGACTCTTTCATGTGTACAAACAGCGTGTTACCATTAGCTTGCGTTTCTCTACTGGACCTACTTTTGCCATTCCCCACTGACGTTGTAAGGATTTAGAGACATACTTTCGAAGAATGAGATTATAATCTTCAATCTTGTATCTTGAAATGCAATTTTCTTAATTCGCAAACCTATCAACCCGAGGGGCAAAATTTTGGGAATTTTCACCAAGGTGGCTCCATCTAGGAAAAAATACTGTCAAGGGCTAGTCCTGCTAGGTTTTTTTTTTCATAATTCGCAAAAAAATAAATGCAATTTTCTTAGGTTCCTTGGGGGATCGGGGCTTCCGATCCCCTTCTTCCGTCCCGTCCGATTGCGACCATCAGGACCATCTAAATCCGTCTTTGCATGTCTTCCCCTCATAGTCTCTCTCGCCAAAAGAAGTCAACACACAAAAATCACAGAAATCCCACCTGCCCGACAAGTCAATGGATGGAACCACACCGCCGCGCCGATGGGGCCTGCAGCTCGTACTTCCACCGCTACCGCTGTCGGAGCCGCTCTCCTGCAAGAGATTCTACCGGCTCGCATCCCCGCCGAGCACGGGTGGCAGTACCATTGTCTGCCGCTTGCTGCGCCTCCGTCCTCCGTTGGCAGCTCTGGCGATCGCCCCTTGTGGCACGTGGGGTTTCGTCCGTGCTCACGCTCGGTGGGGAGTCGTTTCAAGTTGGACATTTCAGTGTTGCGCTAGCGTCAGGGGGGACGATAGTAGGTATTTTTTTAGTGTTGCCAAAGTTGATAGGTTGTGCACACTATATTTATAATTATATTTTATTTCATCTTAGAAACCTTGCAAGTTTGTTTGTTTGAATGAGTTTTCCTGCATTATTCAAGAGGTCTCTTGGTTTCAAAAAACATCCACTTTCTGTTCCGTATCCGCATTGTAATATGTCCATATCTGTTTCCGACAATATTTGTTTTCGCTTCTGCAAACAAATATGAAAAAAATATGACACCATTAATGGCCATCTGTATCCGCTCCGTTTTCATCCTAGTTTAAGCATTGGTGGACGAAATCTGATCTCAGCACACAGGTCACAGTGCAACAATTAACATTTTGTAGCACAACTATGGAATAAATTGGGCCCAAAATTACTGAAGAGGAAACGATTATGGAAAGATTTTTTTCGATAAACCCATTTACGTTGCTAACGGGAACATTGTCATCGATGACAGAGGAGTTCATCTTGCACATTGCAAGAAAATCCCACAATCTCCTGCTGGCGCTAGCGATGCCCAGTCTGTTGGAGAAAAGAGAATAAGAGCAAGTACAATAGAGTCTAGTCAGAAGGCGGTAAGGGATTAAATAATATATTTGTGCTTACATGGAGGAGAGAGAAGATGAGAGAAGAGAGGTGGACTCAAATGTAAGAGTCAGCTGCAGCACGTGCTCCTAGTTACTTCGTGAGAGTGGAAGGTGGACCATATGTTAATAAATTAGCATATCTTTATAGCTAACTATTATACATGTTTGATATAGTGTTAGCTATATATGACATGACGATTCCTTATAGCCATTTGCTGACTCTACTCTAAGAGCAAGTTCAATAGTAGAGTCAACAACCGGCTATATGAAACTGCCATGTTATCAAAAGTTAGTCTTATAGTTAGCTGATACAATAGAGTTGGCATAAGGTTGGCTATTATGTTAGTGTTTTCTCAACTTTGTGTCTTTATCTCACCTGCATTTAATGTTTTTGTCTAGGAGTACGCGTAGAGGCTGGCTCTTGCATGAGAGCCCACTCCATCTCTTTTTTCTTGTCTCTCTCCTCCACATATGCAAAAGTACCATGTAGGGGGCTATAAGCCCACTATTGTACTTGATGTGGTAGATGCCATGTCTATCAGTACGTGTCGTGCACCCAATCGACGTGCTGCCCGGTGCTCACCTCGTCGTGTTGCTCTGACAGGGCAGCACCTCCACTGCTGCAAGGCGCTATGGGTCTGTGTGGCTGTGTGGAAACGAAGCGAGAGCCAGGTCAAAAAAGGAGAGTACATTGCCATCATATCTATGATTATTATTTGGAAAACCCTTCCATTCCCCCAGGGGATCTCACGCTCGCGTCCTCCCCCTCGCGCTCCGTCCGATCGTCTCGCGTCGCACGGCTCTCGCTCGTCCACGTCGCCTCCTTTTTTGTGTCTTTTCTTACCGCATAGAATTGCTTCCAGAGGCAGTTCCATTTCCGTCCTGTCCTCGTCTCGCTCGCAACGGCTCCTGGCGAAGCACGCGGAGGCGCCGCCGCCGCGAACGCAGCCACGCGTCGCCGTCGTTCTGCGCTGTGCTAGTGCTCCTCCCTCCCCCGCTCCTCTGGAAGCTGCTCCCGCCTCCTCCACCGTACCTGCTGTCCTCCGCCTCGACCTAACCGCCGCGGGGAGCGACCTGCGCGCCGCCGTGACGTCTTCGTGTTCCCGCGACTTCGATTGCCTCGTCTCCGCTTCCCCGTGAGTTCCTAGTCCTCCATCGACCTTCTGCTCCGCGAATCCATGGCGATTTCTCATCAATTTTATTTGTCTGACCCCGCCGTGCGTTTTTCTAGGGTTTCCGGCGACCAGGTGCTTCTCCGACGACCAATTCGACTGCGTATTTTAGGGGTTTCCATCTGGGTTCCAAAACAATGTCGGTATGTGCCTCTCCCCATCCCACATGGGATATCTAGTGTGTTTTGCTGCAATTGTTTGTTGTAGTTGCTAATTCCCACGAGTAAATTTGATGTGTCTGCAATGTTTTTGTTAATTTACATGACTTATTATGTCAGATGTGGGGTTGTTTGTTTTGGTGCTATTTTAGTGTTTAGTGTTTGTTGCTTCAGTTTTGTATTTTTGCTGTTTTTGTTGTTTCAGTAGTCCCATAGTAGCATCTGTTAATTTTTTTGTTGCTTTCAGTTATGTTTTGGTGATGTTTTTAAGTAGTTGGCATTTGTTTGCTTTTGTATGTTTGCCATCTGTTAATATGAATGTTTGTTGAAGCAGGCTATGGAATGGATTTCCAAGGACCGGTTTGCTGCGAAGCGTTTGCGCGGCATTTCAGATGATCTCACTAATGACAAGAGGAAGATAATCAAGGATCACAGCGCTTTCGCGTCGCTGTTGGATGTGTCTCCTTTCAATGTGCCAAACGAGCTCATCGACTTCGTGGCAGTGAATACAAGTGCAAAGCTCCGTGAGTTTAATTACAATGGGAAAATAATTGTGTTCACGAAAGATATGGTCAGCAAAGTGTTTAATCTGAAGTCGGGTATCAAGCCGGTAAACCGTTTGTCAAAGAGTGTCCGTTCTAATATGAAAGATTTCTACAAAGGCGACCTCCAAAGGCTTCCTATAGAGGATGTAGCAACTTTGCTGAAGAAAGAGGAAGCAGTAAATCAGGATGCTGTGATCAGGCACTGGGACCTCCTATGTTGCACCACTGTCCTGCACCCAGGGTCTGGCAATATAATGTGCTTGGACTACCTGGCCAGCATGGATGATCCCAAAAAGGTACATGAGTATGACTGGGATGAACACATATTGGAGTTATGTATGAGGTATGTAGAGAAGATTCAGTCGATGAAGAAGAGGCCACTGGTCCTTGAGAAGGGGAAAAAGAAGTTTGACTTCTGGATATGCGGACCTTTGCCGGTTCTTGCTGTAAGTTGCCTAACTCCTTTTTATTTTTTGCTTTTGTGCAGCACATCTTGAATTATATTGTAGCATATATGGACCTGTATTGTACCAACACTTGAGTTATATTGTAGCATAATAGGTGTGGATTTGTAACTTGACATTTTTCTTCTGTAGCATACACCCCTCTAGTGTTTTTGTAGCATAGCTCTAGTGTTTTTGTAGCATAGCTTAACTTTTGTTGTAGCATCATTTTACATACTTCTTTTTTTTTGACAGATTGTCTATATGGACCATCTCGATATCCCAAGGAGTGTGCACTGCTTCAATTACTCTCTCCCTAGAGCATGTTTCGTGACCTGTGCCGACTTCAGTTTTATAGTGGAAATCGACCGTGACGACTCGAATCCAAACAAAAAGACTTTATTTGGGAAGCGTCCGGTAAGGCGTTGCCCAGCTTTTGCCTGATCTGCTATTATATGTCTTTTTTTGTGTGCTATTCTTATGTACCAATATATCGTGCAGTTTCTGGAATTGTCGAAAACAGTATACGGAGCAGCAGCAGGATGCAGCAATGTGCATGTAGAAGAAACTGAATTCAGCCCTTCTGCATCATTGAATGAATGGCTTTTGTTCCCAAGCATGCAGGATTTTGAGGTATGGGTTTGTTTTTGCTGCTTTAGTTCATTCTTATTGCATCAATAGCATGTGTCAACTGCTAAAATACTGAAATATGCTTTTTCCTTGGAGATAATTGTCATCCTACATTATTGTGAACATGTTGCTACATTTTACTATATTGTTATTATTTTTTGTTTAGTATGTGCTCCTTACCAATATATGCTTTGCATTTTTTGAACTGACAGGTCCCACCTCGGTTGAAGCATTTGTATGATAAGCATAGGGTCCTTTTTGCTTCTGAGGTTGAAGACAGTACGAAGCAATTTTGTGAAGGTTTGAAGAACATTCACTCAAAACGGATGGCGTGCTTGCTGGTCGATGTTGATGCTGCTATGAGAGAGGGCAACGGTCCAAGCGTTGTGTTTTCAACTGACACCTCACCAAACCTCCAGGGGAATGTGGCAAATTATCAGGCGTCACAGGAAGAGGATGCACCAGAACAGCCTAATGTTGGCGACATACGTGGGAAGGCCAACGCTGGAACAAACGCTGGTGCAGCAAAAAATGGTGATGTGACAGGGCTTCCAGCAAAAGAGATTGTTTACAAAAAGAGGGATGGGGTAAAGAAGAAGAAGGAGGGGAAAAAGACCAATGCTGCAACTGATGTTGCTGTAGCACAAGACCATTCGACAAAAGGGGTCACAACAGAAGAACTGTCACATAAAGACGGCCCAGCAGTTGTTCACGGAGCAAAAGAGGTATCAGATGTATTGATCGCAGCAAAAGAGGTCACAGCAAAAGATGTTGAGGTTCCCAAGCTCGCAGCAAAAGTTGATGACCAGCAGAAGAGGATGAGGGATAAGGCGTTGAAACCCAAATGGGGTGAGCAGAAGAAGAGGCTTAAGCTCCCGGAGGTGACCACAGGAGTAGTTGATGACCAAATGAGCGTCCCGGTGGCAGAAATCACAGAGGGTCAGCAGCAAAACAATGCTACAATTGCAGCAGACAACTCAAGCTGTGGTATTACGCAAGCTAACGTGCCACAGACTGCTGTCATCATAGACTCAACCAGCACCGGAGCTGATGCTGGCGGCCATGACGATGTCAATAGCCCGGTCAGATCTCCGACCGTTGATCCAATCCCCAAGAGTCCCAGGAGGGTGATACCACCAGGATATTGGGATGACACCCCATCATTTGAGCTATGCAGCCAGAGCCAAGGATCACGTCAGAACAATACCCTAGATATACCGTTGCAGGGATCCGATCCTACTCCGCAATTGGAGAGTGATGCTGCAACTTCCTTTGTTGCACAGGAAGAAGTCGAAGCACAAAAAGATGTCGCAGCAACAGATTCGTTGACCAATGCTGCAGGCTCTATTGCTGATGCTTCAGATTCAGTTACGGAGTTGTGGAGCCAAGACTCTGAATGGAACAAAATTCTAGATATGCCGAAGAAGACCTCCGATGCTGTTACACCTCCCGCTGTTGCTGATGCATTATGCTCAGATATTCCTGCCACTGATGGTTTTTTTCATACCCTTTTTTATTATGTTTTTTCCATATGTTTTTTGCATTTTGCTTTTTTGACTGAATCTGAAGCAATTTTTCTCCATGATTTTGCTATCATAGGATCAAAGGAACCCGAAGCAATACTGTTGCCGATCGATGCTACAGAATCTGTTGCTGAACAGAACACTGTTGAAGCACCTGCTGATGCTACAGTATGTGTCGCTGCACAGAGCACCGTCGCAACATCCCATGCTGTTGCTACACAGAACACTGCCAAAGCATCCATTGATGAATCTGATGTTCTGACACCGGTGCAGCTCAATACCAAAGGTTCTAAAACCCTTTTTTCACATGGTATTGCTATTCAGATTTATTTTTGTCCTTTTTTTTCTCATTTTGTTTTCGTGTGTGTGTTCTTTATTTTGTTGCAGATGATGATGTTGCTGTTGCTACAGAAAATGCTGCCAGTGTAGGTGATCAGACTCTTGAAAAGAAGAGAAGGTTTAAGAGGAAGGCCAAAGATGATGCGTCACCTACCAAAGTGAAAAAGATCAAGGTTTCTCAACATGCTACCCAAGCTTATGAACAGTTTGTTACACATACTCGGAAACTCAAGCCCGACCCAAAAAGAAAGAATTATGCAATTCCGTGAGTTTTTTCTAACCTATGTTTTTTGTTGCTACAATTATGCATAGCAGTAGCTTCATTACAAATAACTATATGCTGCATACATCTTCATGCTCGTACTAACACCTACATGTTCAGTGTTGCTAGTTTTGTTTTGTACCCATGCTGTTATAGGTTACATAAAGTGCTACAATACAGTTGAGGTGTTGCTACTGATGAGCAGCATAGATCTTTCCAGGAGCAAAATAGCTTTTTACAACCTGAACTATTTTTGTTTCATTATTGCAGCACGCCATTCATTGAGATTGGGCGTACTCATTGCTCATACAAGTCGTTCCATTCTTCTCTCCGCCCTCGCCAACCTCTTGATTCTCAGATAATGAATTTGTGGACTGAGTATTCTAATAAGGTATCAAAGAATGCATCTGACGATAGCAGCAAAGCTCTGAAGAAATATGCTTTCTCTTGTTACTTAACGGTGAGTTTTGCACTTTTTTATAGTACTACTCAGAGATTTTTTCGCTACCACACACATTTTCTGTACTGTTGAACATGATCTGACCAGTTTTTGTACCTTTTTTTATTCAAAAACCAAAACAGATGAAGCTGACTCTGGATCCAGAAGAGTTCGACTCACGAGAATGCATGAGGGAGTTCAAAGTACAGAATTCGGAGTTCAAGATTCTGAATCAAGACATAGTGAGTTCTTCCACATTTCTCTAGCAAGACACAAGTTTTCTTTTTTTGTTTTGTCAAAATGTGATTGTTCAATCCCTTCTTTTTTTGCTACAATGCTGCAATGTAGCTTCACTTCCCTGTTGTCAAGAGCCAACACTGGATTTTGTGTTCAGTAAATTTGCTGCATAAGCAGTTTCACACGTTTGACTCTATCATGAATGACTCTATCATGAATTCAAAGAACAAGTCAATAATGAATAAAGCAGCAAATAACCTGGTAAGTTGCTGGACAACTATTCTATCTTTTTTATGCGCAGCAAAGGTTTGCCACCTCTCTTTTTTTGATTGCTAACATGTATCTTCTCATGTTTTGCTACAGTTTACAAACTTCAAGACACTAGTAAATGATGCAGGCGCCAAAATCGACTCGTCACGTTTCACAAATGACACTCCTGCTCACCAGCAGCAAAAAAAATGTAAGCTATTGGTTCGCTGCGTTCTTTATTTTATTTCCCTGTTAATCCAGAAGCGTGTACTATTTATTTGCTCTACTGTTTTTACATTTACTTTTTTGTTGCTGCAGTTATGATTGTGGATTCTACTCAATGATGTTCATGGGACACTTCAACGGGAAGGTGATGGCGGACTTCGAGAGTTCTGACATGCCAAACTTCCGCAAGATGGTCGCATCAACCCTTATCGACAATAGGGAGAACAAAGTGAACCTGACAAAGATAATGGAGGAAGACCTCGTAGCTGAATAGGAATCTCCTTTGTTTGTTCCTACTGATCTAGATGTAACGCAAATCATGTCGCTGTAAACTCTGCGGTGGAAAAACATGATTTGTTTGTGTAGTGCCGTATGTTGATGAACCACTTGTTGTGTTGCTTGGATCAAAAGATGTATCAAGATTACGGATGGCACCCGCCGGGTTCGGGGCCGGGTTTGGCATACCCATACCCGTACCCGGCTCCTCCACCCGTACTCGCCACCCGCCCCATACCGCCGGCGGGTCGAGATCTCAACCATACCCGCGACCCAGCGGGTACGCGGGACCCGCCCCGTACCCGCCCCGTGGCCTGTACGTTAGTGTCTTTAGTGGGCTAGGTCTCTTAGTGGGCTAGGTGCGTTAGTGGGCTTGTGGGCTAGGGGTGTTAGTGGCTTAGTAGACAATGACATGTGGGGTCATTACGTTCTAGTCGGGTACACGGGTTCGCGGGTATGGGTTTGGCATCCCCATACCCGCACCCGCATACCCGATGGGTATGACATTTTCCTGCTAAGCATACCCATGGGGATTTTTCTAGCCCAAACCCTTCCCATTTGAGGCGGGTACCCGTCGGGTTTGCGGGTATCGGGTACCCATTGCCATCCGTAATCAAGATGGTTGTGTTTTGTCGGATCTGTTTAAATGGCAGCAGATACCTTCTTTCGCGACATCTCTGTAACAAATTTGTTGTTTGGGAAGCAATATGTTGCTACATCAATGATTCCAGTTTGCTACAACTTTCTTTCGACTTGTATCATAATAACAGTTTTTGCTGAAATGTACAGAGTTTGCTCTTTTTAGAGCAAATATAATGCTATAATAGTGTCTATACATGCTATAATAGTGTTATGATTTTGCTACAACCATATGAGCAGACATTCAAGATATTTACTATAAAGTTCTTGCTAAATTAGAGCTACTAGGTTGTTACAACCATCTTTTTTGACTTTTTGTATCACAAAAAACAACTGTTGCTGAAATGTCCAAAGTCTGCTTCTTTAGACTATTTTGTTTGCTAAAATAGAGTTACTATATTGCTACAACCATCTTTTCTGACATTGTATCACAAAAAACAACTGTTGCTGAAATGTCCAAAGTCCGCTTCTTTAGACTAATTTGTTTGCTAAAATAGAGTTACTATATTGCTACAACCATCTTTTCTGACATTGTATCACAAAAAACAACTGTTTGCTGAAATGTCCAAAGTCTGCTTCATTAGACTAAAGTTTTTGCTAAAATAGAGATACTATATTGCTACAACCATCTTTTCTGACATTGTATCACAAAAAACAACTGTTGCTGAAATGTCCAAAGTCTGCTTCTTTAGACTAATTTGTTTGCTAAAATAGAGTTACTATATTGGTACAACCATCTTTTCTGACATTGTATCAACAAAAACAATTGTTTGCTGAAATGTCCAAAGTCTGCTTCATTAGACTAAAGTTTTTGCTAAAATAGAGTTACTATGTTGCTACAATCAAGATGTTTCTTTTTTAGAGGCAGCATATGGGTTTTTTTCTATGATATATCAGCAGCAAATGCTGCATCAGTAGCAAAAAGCATATACAAGTTGTAACATGTGTTTCCTTTTTTTTGCGAGAGAAAACAAAATGCACTATGTAGTTACATAATAATGTGTTTCAGCAATTATCTATAGCATCTACAGCCTCAACTCAGCTCCTGCGGCCAACTCAGCATCCCTAGCCTGCTTTGCTATGTAATATTTGCAATTTTGCACCACATGTCCCTCCTCGCTTTAAAATGGGCATTTCCTCACCCTTTTCTTCCTAGGTTCTTTTGGCACTTTCTTCGGCTTTGGTTCATTAGCCTTCTTCATTCTCTTTGCATTTGCTTCCTGGCGTAGCTCGATCAACGGCTTCCGCCTTTGCTCCTTCAACTTTGGACGACCAGCAGGCTTTACCCTTGCAGGGTTTCTCAGATTGCTACTATCAGGTCCATCATTCTGGGTTTCCACACCTTGTCCAACTTGAGGCTGTTGTGCTTGTGTCTGTTGCTCCTCAACTTCAGTTGCATGAGGATTGATTGTTCCTGCATCCTGCTGCGGTTGTTTAGATGCTGCAGTTAATTCTCTTATCATCGCAGCAAGCCGCTTTGATGTGTCAGCAACCACCCCAGACACCATTGTGTAGGTTGCATCAGCAAAGCATGCATCCGATGCAAGATCATTCATTTACCTGCACAATGCAGTATACCTGAGTGTGTTTGATGGAGGAACACCAAACCTGATGTCATTTGTTCCAAGGTCAGGGGAGGGCGTTGTTGCTGCAGCGGACCATCGACGCAACATGTATCTATCCGGTATCTCTTGCACATTCAAATGCACCATTACCCGGATGATATGTGGGCAGATCAGACCACACATCTCAAATACATTGCAGCCACACGAATAAAGCCCATCTTCAAACACCACTCGAACCCGGTATGTCTTCATTTCAATTCCCGAGTTTGGAACAAGATCGTAGCAAAGTGCATCTTCTTCTGCTCGCAGCGGATAAAACCTTGTTGACGCAGTAATCATTTTCTGGAACCTTTCGAACACCTCCCTGGTGTAGAATGCAAGCGCTTGTTGCTCCATTGGGTAGCTGCAATTTTTAAAATGTTACAACAGAGGTTTAGCAGGTGCTACATCACATATAATGTAATGCTACAAGGACATGCATCAACAGGTTTTCAAATTGGTGGTTTTGCTAAAATACTTTACTATAGTTGCTTCAATACTGTTTTCAGTATGCTACATTGAAGGAAACAAGTTGCTACAACAGGAATTAGTACTGCATGCATGTAGTTCTCACCTGCCCCACAGTGATGCTGTTGTAGCCTCCATTATGAACCCTGAGTTGTCCTCGCGATCAAGCATCAAGTTCTGGCACATTTCATACTGCTGCACGAAGGTCCAAACCGAGTCACTAGGAGTGATCAATGTCTTAAAATACGAGTTCAGACCTTCCGATCTCCATGTTGTGCTCGTAAATGGGAAGAAACTTTTTCTGAAATACACCGGAGCCATGTAGTCTTTGATTTCCACATGTTCTGCAGGTGTTTGTTCTCCTGAAGAGCAAAATTTTCCACCATTTGCTGCCAGCAAATTTCAAATTGCTCCACTGTGTCCGTGCCATATATGCATGCATAGAAAGCATCGGCAAATGGGTTGCCTTCTCTCAGACGCGGCCCGAGCTTGGTTTTCGCAAGGCGAAGGACATGGAACACGCAGGCCCGGTGTACTGATTTTTTAAAAACCTCTTTTATTGCTGCCCCAATTTTGCTGCATTGATCTGTCATTATATGATCCGGATGCTCACCATACATTGCTTCCATCCATTTCTCAAAGACCCACTTGAATGTCTCTACTTTCTCATCTGGTAGCAAAGCACACCCAGGACAATAGTGTGGGTGTGGTTGTTTATGCCAACTATGGGAGCAAAAGGCATATTGTAACGGTTTGTACAGAACGTGGTGTCGAAGAACACGCAGTCCTTGTACTTGGGGTACAATGCTCGTGTCCTCCCATCCACCCAGAAAAGAGCTCTCACAGCGTTGTTACTGTCTACCTGTGATGCATAATAGAAGCTGGGTACTCAGCTTGCCGCTTTTTGAAATACTCAATGGTCATGCTCATATCTCGCTGCGTCACCTCTTCTCGCAGCATGGTCCGTATGTTCGAAACATCTCGCTTCACATAACCAAGGCATCTCGGATCCCCGCCATGCACACTTTTCGAGGCAGCCCATGATTTTTGCTGTTGTGATGTTCTGATTGTGCAATGTCTGCAGCAACTGAAAATCCTCCTCCGGCACCTTTCTATGCGAGCGGTAGTAGCGGCGCCGTCCAACTTGCTGCATCATTGGGTGTGTATGCTCCTCAACGAATACTGTCACTGTCCAAGCACCTCCACGCATCCCTACTAGCAACCTAGCTTTGCAATCATGGCGTAGCAACTTGCTGCGCTGCCTTGAGTCCGGAGCATCTTTGTGCACACCAGCTTGCTTGCTGCGAGACTTCTGTCCAGAGTAGGCGCTCATGTCGATTGTTGCATCCTCATCCATCGCAGCAACAGAAGATTTGCTTCCAGTGGTAGGTTTTGCTGCAACTGGTCTTCCAGCGTGTACACACTCGAACACTCTGCTCAGGATTGCATCCTTTGGCGCACCCCTTGCTTGGCTGTACTTGTGTTCCCGATGTGTGTACCGAAACCCATCTTCCAGGCGTAATCATTGTACACTACCTGTGCTTCCTCTATGGAGTCAAATGTCATACCAACATAGGGAACAACGGGTTGTGAGCAGACCTCCTCACCAACTTCTTCAGCAGCAGTTGAAGCAGCAGCGCTTGTTGCGCTATGTGGTCCGTCAGCAAAACCATTGGGAGCATTGTCAGGCTCTATAAAACCATCAAAGCTTTCACCATGACCAGGCTTGTTCAGGTCAAAACCACCTAGGATGCTATCCGCAACAAATCTCTGCATCATCAAAAACACATTTGTATGAACCATTAGTTCACTATTTTGAACAGAACTTTTTTTTCTTTTTTTTGCTACGAATAATGGAGCAACTATGTGTTTTACTGCAGCAAATTTGCATAGAAGAGTTTAGAAAAATGTTTTTATCATGGAAGCATCAAACTGTTAAGATGAGCACAACAGGGACAGAACTTGTGCTATTACATGAGGACAAATTTGCTACAATTTGCTGGCACAGTTGTTTACAATACAAGTTGTATGATGCTTAATTACACGAAAGGAGTTGCTGCAACTCTTCTGAAATTTTCTGACACTCGATTACAGTTTCTAGCTTCTGAAATTGAGCTACCTAACAGGATTGCTACACACAAGGACCACAAAATCGTAGATGCTACTTTCAAATCCAAGCACGTAGGCAGGCACACAAATTCATTTTAACGCAACGAACGAACTCAACAGATCTCTATTTGAAATTAATCAGTAGCAAAATAGTACTCACAGATGCTGCGGGCTGCTCAACCTCTGGATCAGCATCGAAAACCGTCGACGGATTCATGAGATCGTGCAGAAATCCTTGCATAAAGCTTGGTCCGACGCCGCCGTTCGCAGATCCGAACGTAGCTCGCCGCCGTTGCCGTGGAGGAGGGTTCGAGCTCGTGCTCGAATCAACAATGGATGGCGGCTCCATGTGGTGAGGATGGCCAGGTGGTGGGTACAGGATGGGGCGGCGGAGGTGGTCCATCTCGGCAGCAACGGTGGACCTTCACGGCACGCCGCCTCGCTGTCGCCGTCCGACTCGCGCGTCGCCTCCCGCAAGACACAGGATTCTGCCTGATTTTTGCCGTTATGACCGTTTTGCTACGCGCGGGAGAGGATTTGCTGCAGCGGCAGCAACGCGCGCGGTTGGTGGTGTGACGCGCGATCCGACGGTCGTTCGATCCGACGGTCACCGACCCGGGGGATCGGACGGAAAGATCCCCCGGGGACGCCTAGCGCTGTCCCTTGTTTTATTTTCCATTGGTTTTTCGTCGGTGTGCACTCTATCTTCTTCATGATAATATGATATACACTTATTATCGAGAAAATAAGAAGAAAAAAGGGACACCATTTACACGACAAGGAAAAAACATTCGACGCCGAACGTTAAACAAAAAACTCGTCCATGCCATGTCTGAAACCATGCATAGCGCGCGAGTCAAACCGTATCTCCATGAGCAAAGTGCATCATCCATTCATCATAATCATTCACAAACGGCGAAAAGTCAAAACATCTTGAAATTCCGGACCAACGGCGGCAACGCCCACCCGCCGCCGTCCTTAATCTTCTGAGCGTCGCGGCCGCAGTCCCCGGCCCTCCTCGCCGCAGCGGCGGCCGCCCCCGCCGGTGACGCGCCCGGCGCGCACCCGTGGTCCGCGGGGAACCGGTGCTTCAGGCACAGCTTCAGGCCGCACCCCTTGCAGACGCTGGTGTTGGAGAAGGTGAGCGTCTCCTTGCAACGCCGCGCGGGGCAGCGCGGCTTGCGCTTCCTGGCCGGGTCGCAGCCCCGGCGCGACGCCGCGTGCGCCTCCAGGATCTCCGCGTCCGTCCTCTTCTCCGTGCCGGTGCGCTCGATGGCGTCGCCGCAAGCCTCGCAGACGACGACGGTGCGGCCCTGGTCGGCGGCGCGCGCGCAGCCGTGGTCCCGGTACGCCCGGTGCTCCGCGCAGAAGACCATGCCGCAGCCGTCGCAGTCGAAGGGCAGGAAGTCGAGCTGGTTGCAGTCCTCCCTGTCGCAGTGCGCGCCCAGGTCGGGGAACGCCTCCGTGCCCCGCCGCGCCATCGCCGCCGCTCCTCCTCTCGGGTCGATCGATCCCTTCTTCTCCTCCTCTGTTTCTTGCGTCCGGATGCAACCGATTGATGTGATGCGATGGCTTGTGTGTGATCGCGGTGAGGCGATGGGGTATTTTTATAACTTCGGGTCGCCGTTGCCGTTGCGGACGCGGTTTGTTTCTCCTTTCTTCTGCTGCAAGAAGAACGTGACGGTGACGCCGCGTCGTGTTTGTTTTTGGCCTTCCGGATTAGTCCGGTCTGATCTGGAGGCGCCTTTCCTTAGGCAAGACGGTTTCGGTTTGAGTCGCTTTGCTTTTGGGACGGGGCGGCCGCGTCGGCCGTGACGTGGTGTTTGGTTTGGTCAAACAACGAAGGCAAATGCGCAGCCGTTCGCTTGCAGCCCGGAACCCTGGGCCGATGCCGATACGTGCTTAGAGTTAACCGGGTCTACAAGGCCGCTGTCTGGATGGGCACGGCCCGGTTGCGCTGCAATGAATATTTGAGTTAACACACTGTTCTAAAAAAAAATGAGTTAACACACCGTCCAATATTGCAACATTCATATGGGTGAGTGTGTGCGCGCGTATATGATCGCCTGCGCTGTACCGTGTTTCGCAAAATATTACAAATGCAATCTTTTTTCTCCTAAAAAACAATCTTTTTTTTTTGCAAGTGTCTTTTTATGAACCCGCCTTCTGCCCCTTGTCTATACGAATCTCCTAATGAGATTCAAAACTTAAGATATGTTCAAAATGCAGACTCTGTTCGAAACTCTTAAGTGTTTGATCCTACATGTTCAAGTAAAGACACGTAGGGGGCCGGATACCTTATCCGCCATACCTAGCAAAACGTGTCAACATGTCATTACACATGAATTAGATGAACATCCACAATGTATTTTTTACATGTTCCCTTTGCATCACGATTTTGATTCGGCTTAAGAGGAGTCTTGTGCCATCCTAGTTAATAGCTTATTCATCATTCTCGATTCCAACACCCGGAATCGATAAAACATGGTTAATTCCTTAACAGTATAGCCATACGTTTTCCAGTTCCGATCATTCGAGTGACTAATGGATATATCTCTTGTTGTATGGAGGGGGAAATCTCATCATCATCATCAAGATGTTGCACAACATGTTGTGAAGAAACTCAAAATTTGTCTTTAGAACTACCTAGTTACGGTGTAGCAGTTACTAGCCCCCAAGTAATCCTTACTCATCCCGACCATCAATGAAGACCTCAAGTACAAGGAATCAGTGTAAACATTGTATGAGACCAAATGATGACATACGAAAGACAACGCATTGGAGTGTCTCAAGGTGGGTGGGTCTAAATCCATGTATTTCAACACTTGTCCACATTATTGATTAACATCTGAATGTCGATGGTCTACAAAACATGATCATTTAGCAATGCATGTGTGGTAGTCATTGACTCCTATTCAGCATTCAAAATATTTCTGACTAGGTATTGCACTAGCATAACATGACGGAGATACTGGGTTGCAAAAAAGAATCACGTATTCATTAGACCATATCAATATAGTTAATACTAGAGAAAAAATAATAGTTTTTATTTTGTTAGATTCATAAATATATATATGAAGGTGTCATTAACTCGATGTTAGTCTATGGAATATTTTCAAAAATTAATGTACCACATGTTACTTGTCATTAAAAAGATAAGTGTGGTCAACCTACTAGGCAGAGAGGCCAGAGTATGTGTTGGTTGTGGCTGAAATGATAGTGTAACAAAATTTTGTTTTAGTAAGTTGTTCTAACTTTGTGTGTTCATTTTGTGTGTGTGTGCGCGGGGGGGGGGGGGGGGGTTGACATTTTTTTCCTCTGTTACTTTAGACATAGGGAATGGCCTGAAAGGATAGATTCGCCACTCACTTGCTCTTTTGCTGCATTAATGTCAAAGGCATGCTTATATCGCACCATGTGAGTAATGCAGTACATATGAAGACTAGTTAGTTTCAAAATCAACCTGAGAATTTCTAAACTTATATGAGTTTGTGTACACTTCAAGTGGTTAGACGTCATGGCATTGGTATTTTCAGTTTGGTTCTCCATACTCCGCATGCTACATTGGTCTTAGATAAAATGACCATGCAAGAAGGGTGGTTTGTTCAGAGCAGCGTTTTGTCAACCGGGTGCATATATATTATTTATTTAAAATCTATTTTAAACACATATCTCAATGTTAACATTCCCTTGTAGATCTACTAACTGTGTCCAATATTGTTTCACAAAAAACTTAATTTTTTAGTGGACAGTGTAAAAAGACAAATTTCGATTCTAAAATAGGCTTTTCATCAGACATGTTTTTATCTTTTCTACACGGGTCATATTTTTACGTATGCACATAGAACTATGTGGTTCTAAAATAGAATTTATCATTTTTTCGTCATTACAAAGTATTTTTAAGTAAAGGGGGTATATGAACCCAGGAGGCAAAGTGAATTTATGGGTTTGACCACACACAATCGATGCCAATTATCAAGGACAATGGAAGAAATCGAAGGGCAAAAATGTTGCACCCATATATTGTTGAAATTAGTTGGTTCATACTAGCTAGACAATCATATTCTAGGAACATGTAGCAGGATACCTTAGACTCGGGTACTGTAGAACCCTCTATAAAGATATTTTTGTACACAAAAGTAAGAACGAAATATGTTAGCACACTATAGTAAATATAATTTGCACAAACTATTATGTATAATCGATGTGATGTTGCATCTTTTAAACTTTTTTCAATTGTTTACTAAATAAGTTATGTAAAAAAATCGACCTCAAATATGAAAAATTGTCACAATATCAATGACTAAGAGGGATCGTACTTTCCTATGGTTTGCTTTGCAATAACTGAAACATCGAGTTGTATAACATTAGACTCTAAGATTTGTTGTTATTAATACAATTATGTGGTTAATATTTCTTGATGTAATTAACATGGTAGTTGTTATTTTTATAATAAATCATATACCGCTTAATAAACTAGTTGAAATTTAGTTACAAATGGTTGAATATAGGTAAAAATATTTAATATAAATTGGTTTTAACTCAAATTCGGCCAAAAATAAGATTCTTGATATGCAGAACACAAGACCTTCATCCTGAATAAATAGGAGGAAGAAAGAATGGATGTGTCATTAAAGTTTGGGATAGGTAATAGTTTATCAACAACAGCGATTCATAATACAAGGGTTCGATTTATAGTAATCCTATGAATTCGAAGTTCAAATAAACTTTACTTTTTTTAATTCTCCCAAGGGATATATTTAACCAGCTTTAAGTTCTCAGTGCAAAGTTTGTCTGCGATGATCTCATATCTCAAAGATTAAGCAAATTTCTGCGATGATTTCCTGAACGCCTGGAAGGAGCGAAACATGAGGTTCCTCGGAGAGATACAAATTCATCTAATCTATATATATTTTGCGCCATCCAGCCCAGCCTCGAGATATCACAAAAGGCGATTGCGGTACTTATCTATCATGATGCTAATAGATGAGATGAGAGAGGAGTAATCCCTTGATCATGAAGCTTAAATAACAATGACATAAGGGTTCATTAGTTAGTATATGAGATCCAAGGAAATGCTAGTGGAACTTTCATTCCCGCGAAAATGCATCACTACTCATTGAAATTGTGTGTACATTTTAGTTTCATGTTTGTACTTTGGGAAGTGCGGATAAAGATCACAAAAGAGCTTCCAAGTCCCTTCTATGGTTACTGTTACGGTACATGTACGCTTTGCACAGTCTTAACCATTCCGTCGTGCATTTTTTTTGCAAATCCCCCAAACTATGTGATCATCGTCCTCGTGGGACTAGTATGTAAAGATAATGAAATACTCTACAAATATTAGTCTTTAAAGACAATAAACTCTCAGACATAGACTAGAAAAGTAATTTCCGCTCCCTTGCCCCATCCATCTCTACGGAGTTATGTGATAAGAGAGGATTTTGTCTCTTATTCGATGTAGGGGGATTTTTTTCGTTTGTTTTTTGGGTCACACGACATCGCTCATACAATGATGGTGGTGTTGTCTCGAATAAATTCGTCATCGCTCCAGTCCAGTCACGGTGACGCTTGGTTCGGCTTTTGTTGAGGAGTTTGCGAGTTCTTGTCCTCGTCGGTGTTCATGGATATGAAAGGTTGGTTCTTGTTGTTGTTATCTGTTGGCATGGATCCATTGACACTAGCAGTTGCGCAGTCTTCAACAATCCCGTCTTCACGTGCGAATTGGTGCTACGGTCATGCCAACACGTGGTAACATTACCATGATAAAAAGAAAAAAAATGAATTATTTGGTGGCATTGACCAAATATGTATATGTGAACACATAAATGTTAAGATCAAAATTTGATAGAATTGAGTTACAAAATAGATAAATTATTTTCTGAACGGTTGGAGAGAGAGAGAGAGATGAAATTGGCAACAGCATGATGCCTCCAAAGTTCGATTACAAGGAATGAAATGAAACGCGCGGTGGATGTTTATCTTCTTCTATTTTCATTCTGAAGCTGAGTGGCAGCCCTTTTTTCTCCGTGGCATTGCCCGAGCGCTTCACGTGAAAAATCGTTGTCGACGTATGCCCTCCTCGTCCTCTGTGTACTCACTCGCTAGTCGCTCCTCCATGTCCAGTCTGATGAGGGTGCGACGGTTCCTCTGTATCAGGTCAGCATTAATGCTGCATCGTGAACAGTGAAGTGCAGTCCAGGACCGGTAGGAGCTCGACTGTTGGTGCAAAACTCACGAATCGTACGACGGATTTGTGGTAACGATCTCCCAAGCGCACGCGTGCGCCTCGGCGCGGCCGGTAGCTCGGAGTAGCAGAAGCTCGGGCCCGGGTGGCGACGTGCCAACGACGGCCTCTCGCGTGACGCATCCGCCGGCTGACCCGTTCATCTCGCTCTGCACGCCCCGACCTGTTGTACGAAGAGCGTTCGCACGCTGATGTGAACGGAGTCAACCGGGTCATCAAGGACCCCACCAAACTGAACCACGACTCATCACTGACCACGTCAAGGTATAACTCCACTCTCCCACTGTCCGTATGACCGCGTACAACTACAGTATATGCCACGACGTCAGGGCGAATGATCTGCACCACCAAGTATAACATCACAATTTGCTAATTTCAGGACAACCTAACTAACAGCACTCACGGCCCTATTGCAAGCGCTTACTTGTCAGCACATTCAAGGCAACAAGGTAAGCATGTCATTGCTTGCACCTCAAACAAAGCATTGCCGCGAACGGGTCCAGGGGCGTGGTACGGGTAGCCACCCAAACAAAGCAAACCAAAGTACTACCAGTTCAGTAGCATAATCCAAGTTTGGTCAGCACCTTCTTTCCATGAATAAGAATAACACGTCGACCCCAATCTGCCTGCCTACTCTGACCATCCTCACATGGCACCCAACCTGCTCAGCGTTGACATTGGAGGACTGAGGGAGTTCAATGTAATGCAGATCATGTTTGGTCATTATGGACTGATTGGACTCTACTACACCTACCTTCACTGCAATATGTCGACAGTTTCATGCCCAATATGAAAACTCCGGCGACAATTTCAGATAAGATCGAGAATAGTCCGGAGCAGGGCTCGAGTTAAGAAATGGTCATCTCCATGCTCTGTAAAAAAAGCAGAGGCGGCATCTGGGAATCACGGAAGACATGCAGACGATGCAAAAGGTCAAGTTCACACGGGGGAAAGGCAGACAAGAGTACCACGTCCATTATCTTTTGCAGGAGACAGGCACGGCCTCAACTCTCACCATTTGTTTTATTTTTTATTTTCACCATCGCAAAAAGAAAATCTCACCATTTCGAATGGAAGAAACTCATGTTCAGATCCAAGAATCGCCAATGCTACTACTATTGTCAAAGATCCATCGAGACCCATGGCCTGGCCTAGGCCAGCGGAGGCCAACGAAGCAACGCATTGAGAATTCCAGCAGGAATGGGTCGAGAGCACAAAGATCTTTTATTTACAGATAGAAACAACACACAAGGGTCTTTCCTCTGGGAGTGTGTGTGGCAAGTACGGAGAGAACAAAGGATGTTCTGGCCTGCAAGCAACACCCAACCAACTACCCCAACAGCTTCTTTGTCCGGCACACGAGCCACAGCAGCTCCAGCCAGAGCTAGGAATACTCTGGCTACTCGCGTGAGTGAAACATTTGCGAATCCCGGATTAATTTGCGCGAGCTAGCAACTCGCACAACCACTTCATTCATTGTACATTTTGATCAATCACCATTCCAAAACGAAGAGGACTCGCATGACAGTCACCAACATCTAATGGCGTGAACCTAAGCGCAACCGAATTTACAGACAAATGACGGACGGAGGAATCGTGGTTTTCAGAACTCGGCGGTGTTGCCGCCCGACGACGCCCCGACCTCGCGCTGCCGGCGCCGGAACGACATGAGCCCGTCCGACACGATGCTCCCGCCGCAGTCCTCGCCGTCGCCGCACTCGAGGCTGCTGCCCGTCAGGTCCGCCTCGTCGTCGTCCAGGTCGCCCCGCATGGCCCGGAGCGTCTTCCTCACCATCTCGCGCCGGACGCCGCCGGGCGTGCCCTCCTCGGCCACGCGCCGGAGCGCCTTGTCGGCCCCCGCGGCGCGCGCCAGGCCGCGGAACCGCAGGCTGCCGCGGCTTAGCGCGTAGATCGCGGCCACGCACCACTCCTCCAGCTGCGCGATGCGGGTGTCGTGGCCGGCGAGGAGGATGCCGGACACCGCCGCCACCGCGCCCGCGTCCATCAGCGCGGCGCGGCCCTCGGCGCAGGCGCCCACGTTGCAGACGACCATCAGAGCGAGCCTTCGGATGGGCGTCGGCTCGGCCACGCTGGACGCGACCGTGAGCAGGGCCTTGGGCGCACCAGGAAAGCGCGCGACTTTGGACTGGTTGACGGCCGCGAGGGAGAGGTGGTAGATCGCCATCCCGGCGTCGCGTCGCGCACGCGGGTGGTGGGCGGGGGAGGTGAGGAGGTCGAGGAGGGGCGGTACGGCGCCGAGCACGCCGATAGCGGCGCGGTTTTCCTCGTTGAGCGCGAGGCCGAACAGCGCGCCGGCCGCGTGCTCTCGGGCCTCCGGCGCAGAGCCGCCCGACCGTAGCACCTCGACGAGCGCCGGCACGGCGCCCGCGCGGACGATGCGTACCTTGTTCGCCGGCTCGAGGGAGAGGTTGACAAGCGCGGCGGTCGCGTCGACGCGCGCCGACGCGTGCCGGGGATGAGGAGCACGCGGCGGAGCGCCGCGAGAAGCCGCGGCGTGCAGAGCGCGCGCCGGCGCTCCGCGCTCTCCCGCGTGGCCTCGAGCAGGACGGCCAGCGCCGCCGCCACCTCCCCGTCCTCGTCCGCGTCCATCACCGTCGCCACCACCTCGTCCTCCAACGGGTCAACCGCCGCCTCCGCTGCCTGGGCCACCACGGGCTTCGGGGCGGCCACCGCATCCTCCTCCGCGGGGTGATCTCCGAGGAGGACGCGTACGTCGACGTCGACGCGGCGGACGCCGGCGAGGAGTAGGACGAGTTGGACGAGCACGCCATCGCCGCCCTCCTAGTCCTAACAGATTTAACCTCCGCCGACGCCGCGGCCGGAGGCATCGCCCGGAGCACGGCCTCCCGAACAGCTTCTTTGGACGGCGGCCGCGGCGCCGCGTGACCGGAGCGGGCGCACCATGTCCCGATGGCCGCCTTGAGCGCGGCGTTCGGTATCATCGCGTCGGAACCCAAACCGGCGCCCGGGGGAAAGAAGGAGAGCTCGGCGCAGGCCTGGAGGCAGGCGCGCTCGTACGTCTGGCCGGACGGCAGGATCACCGGGTCGGCCATGAGCGCGCCCAAGATCGGGCAGACGAACTCCGGCGGCGAGGCCTCCTGTTCCTCTCCCCCTTTCCTCTCCGTCTCAGCTGCCGCCGCGGAGCGCGCGGGCGAGTAGGGGACGGGCAGGGAGGAGGACTTTGAGGGGGACGGGGAAGACGGCGCGCTGCGTTGGAAGGGAAGCCTCCAGCGCCTTGGACGCGCGGCGCCCATGAAGCGTGTACTATTTACCAGCGGCGGCGGCAGAGTGGTGGGGGAAGAGAGCGAGGCTGGCCGCTGCTTTTGTGGGCATTGTTTAAGAATTCTTTTGGGGTTTGGGTGCTTTGTGGCTTGGCTAGGAGTGTGGCCTCGTCGTGGTTTTATGCGCCGGGAGAGAGAAGAAGAGATGGAGACGAGGGAATCCTTAGCCTGGAAGGGATCGCGAGCTCGACGTCGACGACGGACCCGAGCCGAGCGATGAGCGCGCGCGGGTTCTGGCTGCAGGTTTCGTTCCGTTGGACGAACGGCTCGTGTGATGGACAGTGGATCAGCGGAAAGGTGGCAGCTTGAGCTCGGGCATACGGTTGCGGCCGGCCGGACGGCTGGTGGCGTCTTCGTACGTTGCGAGTGAGCTCAGGAACCTCACAAGTCCACTGGTGTCATCCTCATCTTTCATTCTTTTTTGCGAACGTGAGCGATGAACGTGACTCGTTCGCTGTTTGACCTATCCACTCATTCGACTTGATCGATGATATGAATTCTTCCTAGTTGCAAATCAGTTATGAAAATTGCTTGCACTTTGCGCTAACATCAAGTTACAATTTGCAGAAACAAGCTTTGAGATATAATTTCTAGGTCCGTTTAGATGTTGATGGATATTTTTTCATTTTTAAGCTTTAGTTAGCCGAATAACTTAATGAAATTAAATGAAAGAAGTGAGCACGAGTAGTGAGGTTTTTAGATGGTGAATTTTAGTTGTTAATTTAGTCTAACAAATGTATATAGCTAACTTGTTGTGCAAAATCAACGTGCTTTTACACTAGAGAAATTTCGTTTGCCTACTTCGTTTCTCTCTAGACTATACGATTTTGCTCGTAAGAAAATGTTCACTATGAGATGAACGAAAAATTGTACTATCTTCTATGACGATTTTACATATTTTTTTCACACGTTCGGGAAAACATCACTCCCATGCTTTTAATAGTTTACTCATCAGATACAGAATAGATGTTGTAATCCTCAATGTAAAACAGAACATGAAAATTTGAGTGGATTTTAACATCGAGGTTCCGAGCGTGGACTTAGGGCAAAGAATCGATATTAAATTAGTATAATTGCAACAAATAGAAAAACAAGCCAGCACAAGCGTCCACATAGGCTTAATTACGTGTCGCGTTAATCGTTATGTGGGACCTAATTATAACAGTTCAGGTTTACAATAATAATATAGAAATCATCCGTGTTAGAAAAGGCAGAAAGTAACATCCATGACATTCATGTACGTTCACCCTGGATTGTCCGACATGCTATACATGTGATGATGAGGTCAGCGACGAGGTCACCGTGTCAATATGTTTTATATTTAGTTTCTTCACCTTCCCAGTCTACCATCTGGAGTACAGATTATGCAAATCACATGTCCATTCGATTGTCTCGACACCCCTGACGTGAAGGTGAGCTCTAATGGTTATTTGGCACCTTCTTTCCTTCGAGGAAAACTATCCAATAATCATCTCCATAGCCCTTTTAATTCTTTACATTTTTTCTTTGAAATGGCAAGCCTTATAAAACACTCATATAATTATAAATACCCGATATAAAACTTATCATTGACACAAATTAATTTTTAAACAACATTACATCATGAAACATTACAAGATGCAAATATGCAACCCAACAATCTACCCGCGATGAAGGTGTGTTCTGACTGAAACATCAAATATTTAACACAAGCATATTTGATTATGGGGTTTATGGTGAGAATGATACTACAATCAATCATGATAAGTACACAGAAAATCATACAGAAGTCTTAGAAAAAGTAGAAAATTGACATAATAAGCCGATTGGAAGTGTCTTGAGCAAAAACGTGCAACGAGTACATGCTCAAATAATCATATGCGAAAAGATTTATGACCGAGGAATGAACAATAGATGGTGCTCTAGGTCATGCATTTGTATCTTGAGTGGCACTCGAAAAGAGGTTCAACTTTGATGCAAGGCCATGCAAATGATAGACTACTAAAATCTGCGAGTCGACTACAACGACAAAAAAATGTGCATATTTTAATATGTATGTTTCTCCAACAATAATATGTATGAGATGGTATTCATTTCTATACATATCTAGTTAATCCATTAACAAGTACTTATTACCTCAGTACTTTGTAATAATCTTTGTAACACATTAAGTTCAGAAGACATAATTGTACTAAAATTATAGTATATTAAACAACTTAATTAAATTGATCAACTGAAAGGACAAGGATGTCGCCTAGAGAGAGGGGGGGGGGGTGAATAGGCGATTTAAACTTTTCCGGTTTAGACTTGATAATTGCGGAATAAAAAAATGTGTTTAAATTAACAAGCCAACAAACTAAATAAACTAGGCTCACCTATGTGCACCAACGACTTATGCTAAGCAAGACAAGCAACAAGGTGATAGCAATATAGAATACTTCAAGCACGAAGGCTATCACAATGTAAAGTGCATAAGTAAAAAGCTCGGGTATAGAAATAACCGAGGCACGCGGAGACGAGGATGTATTCCCGAGTTCCTCCTTTTTAGGGGAGTACGTCTCGTTGGAGAGGTGTGAACCAACACAATGGTTCAACAACCACAAAGGTTTCACCTTCTTCTCCGATGAACCGCACCACAAAGGTTTGGTTCACCTTCCACTATCGGAATCCTTCGAGGCGGAAATCCGGAGCCTTTTAATAACGATCCGGGGCACAACCCACAACGGGATTGGGGGCTCCCGAACAGCTACAAGTGACCACACAAGGGTCTCAACCACCACACGGGCGTCTAGGGTCCAAAGACCCAAGAGTAACAAATTCACAAGCTTTCAACTTCCACGAATCCTCGTGGAGAGCACAAACCGATGCAACGAAGCAATGGCAAGAGCACAAGGCTCAAATCCTTCACTCTCGAATCCCACCAAAAGCAACTAATGCTTATGGGGGGAGAAGAGAGGAAGAACAAAGTAGGAGAAACATCAAGAACTCCAAGATCAAGATCTACTAGGTTCCCCTCACTTAGAGGAGAGATGGATTGGTGGAAATGTAGATCTAGATCTCCTCTCTCAAATCCCTCAAAGATATGCAAAAATCATGGGAGGAATTGGGAGAGGGGCAAGCTTTCCAAGGTCAACAATGGAGGAGAGAGAGAGGGAAAAACGTGCTTGGAAGAGCTAAGTGGCTGGAGGTAGGTAGAGGGGTAATTATACCCCTCCCAGAAAAAGAGCCGTTGCAGTCCACTTAGTCCGGAGTTTCCGGACTGGGAGGCCGGAGACTCCGGACCAAAAGGGCGGAGACTCCAGACGCAGAAAGTCAGGAAAAAGCCAATGCAAAAAACTCATACCGGAGACTCCGGACCACGAGGGCCGGAGACTCCGGCAGGGGCGGAGACTCCGGGGATACTCCGGACCAACTCCGGACCCTATACCGCAAGCGCCGTCCGCGGGGCACTTCGCTCCAAAACCAGGGAGGCCGGAGACTCCGGCCCTGAGCACCCCTGAGGCCGGAGACTCCGGACAGGAAAAACAACAGCAGAACAGCAAATCCTGAAATGCAATAACTTTTGCAAGGAAGCTCCAAACGAGATGAAACCAACGAGGTTGGAAAGGTAGCGACAAGAGCTATCTCAAGGAGATATCACACATGGAGGTGTGGACCTTATCTCGAATATAGAGGAGATATCACACAAGGGAGGTGTGGACCTTATCTCGAGGAGGACCGGTAATATTTCCAACACCGAGAACGCAACAAGTTTTCCATCCGGACTCCGTTTTCAATAATCTTGGGCTTGCTCCGAAGATAATCACAAGCACTACAAGATCATGCATATACACATCATAGTCCATCATGTGAGGAGGATAACACAAGAGGAGAGTTTGACCTCTCTACAAGAGACGAACCGGTAAAACCTCCAACATCAAAAACACCACTAGATATCCAAATGAAATCCGTTTTTGATGAACTAGAGCTTGGTATGGAGATGAACACAAGCTCTAAATTCTCACATGGATAAAAGCCAAATAAGAACCAAGAAAGATGATATGCCAAATATGCAAAGGTTTGAGCTCTCTATAAAGATGCGATCAAGTTACTCACTTGAGAGCCCCTCTTGATAGTACGCCGTCTATCCTATAACCCGGTCTCCAAACTAACAACATGAGACCGATAAAATAGAAACCCTATCAAGATCATACCTTTGCCTTACGCATTCCACTTGAGCTAGATGATGACGATCTTGATCTCTTCAAGTGGACCACCTTTCTTGATTGCGCTTGCTAGCACATGCTTGATGAAGACTTCTCCAAATGTCCCATACTCCATCAAATACAAAAGAATGTAGCAATAAAGAATGTAAAACATAATATGAAATTTTACTTGGATTTTTGCATGAAGGTTGTCGGCGTGGACTTAGAATCAATAATCTATATTATAGTATGATTACACAAATAGGAAAACAAGCCACCAAAACCATACTCATAGGCTAAACTATCGCATCTGTTAATCGTATTGTAGGACCTAATTATAATGGTCCTCATTTAAAGTAACAATATAGAAATAAACTGTATCAGATAAGGCAAAAATGTAATAGCTTCCTAGTCCTAATATGTGGGTCCAATTGTACAAACCACATGTCCATTCGATTGGCTTGACACCCGCGACTTTAAGGTGAACTCTAATGATTAGTTGAATTCTTTTATCTATCGAGGAAAACTATCCAATTAATCTTTTCCATAGCTCTTTTGTTTCTCACGCTTTCCCTTCGAAATGTGAGGCCTTAAAATATGATAGTCAACACTATAATCCTTAGAAATAATCCGAAAGAAACCTAGTAGGGTTTAGTTTCATCAACTATACATGTTTGACTCGCAAAGTAGGATCATGCTTAGTCTAATAAAAACAGAGGAGAACAAAAACTAAGTCAAATGGGGAAGAGTTTTTTATGAACATTTTAAAGCCATTTGACGACATCCAGTGTCTCCACGCAAAATTTCATGTTTTGTTTTACATTAGTCAAATAGTAATACTCCTATATAACTTGAATAGACAGCAAGTTAAGAGACGTCATGCGTGCTAGTTTTGAAGAGAGGCGGGCATGCTCAAACTCTTTTGATGGGTTATCGACGATGGGTTAGGGGTTGGTTTTCAAGTATTGGAAGGTTTGACGGCCAAGGAGCGGCTAATAAGTCAATCTCTTCAAGTCGCCAATATATCTATATAAGAGTGCACTATCGTGCAGCCCATTTTCACTAAGCGCGGGAGAGTTTCCTCATTTTAATTCTGACTGCTCCCTTCGATCCACTAAAAGTGTCGTGAAAAATGAACTTGCCTAATACAATTACGTAGCTATACTTGCGACATGTTTTATGGACAGGAGGGAGTAGTTAAAAAACGGATATTGTATTGGGGTAAAACAAAAGAAAGTCAAAAGTGTTAATATGGATTTATTTGATCAACATCGAGAGTCCTTTTTTTTTACCCCGGGCATTGCATCATTTCAAAATCAGATAATTTCAATAGAATTTAAAACGGTATTGCAGTGACAATATATTTAGTGTGTAGATAAATGTAAATTTGAGCTAGGTTGAGACATCCCTTTGTGAACGGAGGGAGTAGTATTTTTTGTAATACGATAGTTACATAACCGCACAAAAATAATCTATAATGTCGAGAACGCGACTTCTGTGCGTTGGTTTTTTTTTTGAGAATTTAGGTACTTTATTGATTAAGCAACATCATTACAGAGTTCATCCCTAATATAATCCGGGATCTCAGAGAAAGAAAGATTACAAATACCCGGCTCACTACGTCGAGCCAACAAGTGTGCTACCACATTATTAAGGCGACTAAAGTGCTGAAAGGAAATTGTGGAGAACCCCGCCGCGAGCTTCTTGATATCGCTCACCACCGCACCCACATGAGACCGATCCTGGACGGAAGAGCGGATGCGCTGAATCATGCTGAGACAATCAGATGCCAGAATGATACTGGTGAAACCGTTGTCACGAGAAATCACCAACGCCCGCCTGATGGCTATAGCCTCAGCCATTTCAGGCTCCGAGATGCCAGCTATGCCTTCATTACAGATCAATTTGACCAACCCAGAGTGATCACGTATGACCATGCCCATGCCCATTCTTTGATCAGCGCTAAAAATGGCAGCATCCACATTGACACACACAGAATCCATCGGCGGTGGAGTCCAGCGAGACCTCAACGAAGAATCACACCTTTTGTCCGACGGCAGGCCATAGCAGACCTGAACAATGTTGTCAACATAGCCTTTAATTTTAGCAGCTAACCGGGATGGGAGAAGGTGGCCCTTTCCATTTCTTGTGTCATTTCGTGATTCCCAGATATGCCAGAAAGTGACAGCAAGTGTTGTTGCTTGGAGAGGGGAAACTCTGCCAAAAAATAAAAGACCCATTGCTTCATTGAGGAGAGCGATTTCTTGCCCAGCTTGATAAAGAAACAGTCTTTAACTGAACTCCCAACAGCAGATGCATACGGACACAGCAGAAACAGGTGCTCCACGTGCTCCGTTCTCCCACAGAAAAAGCAACTATCATCCGCTGGGATGCGCCGATGGACAAGTTGCTGTCCCGTTGGGAGGCAATCGTGGACAATACGCCACAAAACGATCTTCATCTTGTTCGGGCACTTGATTGCCCAGGTCGATTTCCATTGCTTAGCATGAACCTGGGTGTCCGAACTGTCCCCACGATTCACCTTGCTTCTTGCAGAGAAAAAACTCGCAGTCCTGGCCAGATTATAAGCCGACCGGACCGTATATATACCATACTTGCCATACGGCCATGATGCAAAATCATCACCCCCATGTCTACTAATCGGGATCTGCTGGATAGTTTTAGCCATCTCCTCGGTGAAGAAAAACCGAACTACATCCATGTCCCGGGACTTAGTGTCATGGTCTATGAGAATACTGACAGTGGCATTTACAGGTACAGGCTCCACCGTTGCGAAAGTGTCAGGTTGAAGACCTGGTATCCAATTGTCCTTCATAATCCTGATCGAATTGCCATTGCCAACACCCCCACCTCAGTCCCTTTAGCAGCAACTCCCGTCCAAACAGGATAGACCTCCACGTGAACGAGGAAGCCCGCGGTTTGCCTACAGACAAGAAATCTGTTGTTGGGAAATATCGCCCCTTCAGAACCCTGGCGCACAGGGAAGTTGGCTCCGTTAGAAGACGCCAGCATTGCTTTGCAAGCATAGCCTGGTTAAAGAGAACAAAATCTCTAAACCCTATGCCACCCAGTGACTTCGGAGTTGTCAGCCACTCCCAAGAACGCCAATGCATCTTCTTCTTGCCGTCCTCAAAGCCCCACCAGTAGTTGGCAATAATTGATTTCATTTTCTCACAAATGCCCACAGGGACCTGGAAACAGCTCATCACATAAGTTGAAACTGCTTGAGACACCGATTTTAACAATGCCTCCTTTCCGGCCCTCGACATTGGACGATCAGTCCAGTTGTTCACACTGGTTAAGCGCAGATCCATCACTGTGCAGGACTGCAGGGTGGAGCGCAGATCCATCACTGTGCAGGACTGCAGGGTGGAGCAAATTTGTTCGGCGTCCTCCCAACCAAGGCTCACGGTGCGGAGGCGCGGGCAAAAGCACCTGAACGCCAGCCGCCGCCCCGAAATAGACTTTTTTCAGCGAGAAAATTCATCAAGCGAGAAGAGGAGAATTGACCCAACGTACAGTACGTGTGAAACGGGGAGCCGAGTCAACATAGCGTCAGCGAATCTGACGGACCACTAAAGACTGCCGTCACCCCACCTGCTCTCTGTCTCTGTCTGCAGCTGTTTGATGCGTAGTAGAAGTGCTAGTTCAGTGGTGAAAGTGCTACTAGTACAGTAGTGCCGATTTGTTTCCGTCCGTAATTGGGCTGCTGGACGGGACCGCGCGTAAACTTTGTTTCTTGCCTCGTTTGTTTGATGGATGTTGCTGATTCCTGCTTTGGGCGTCAAGTATAATCTTGTTTGTTTGGGTGAATTGGCTGGGCAGACCGGTGAAGTGCCTCCGTTTTTTCTGCGTGTGAAGAAATCTACTCATCGTCTTGTCTCGATTTTTTTTTTTGACTTGAATGAGCTACTCCCTCTATTCCATATTAGCTAGGATGCGTACGTGTTAGTTTTTTTTGTAAAAGTCAAGGTTTATAAAGTTTAACAAACTATATAGAAAAAGATATCAACATCACCAACACCAAATGCATGTGTGAAAATATGTTTTATGATGGCTCTAGTAACATTGTGATAATATTATACTCTCTCCGTCCGGAAAAGGATGTCACGTGACACCCTTTTCCGGACAGATCGAGGGAGTACATATAGATACTAGTAGTTCTTTTCCATATAGCTGGTAGAAATTTATAAAGTTTGACTTTGACCAAAATTAATATGCATCCTAATTTGAGGCAAAGGTCCCTCTCGTTTCCAAAATTCTTGCCGTGGTTATAGTTCAGATTTGAACTAAAACCACGACATGAATTATGAAATGCAGGTACTAGTTCTTATATAGTTCTAAGCTCCAAACGTAGTGTAGCAGCCAGGACAAATCCGGGCTTAAAACTACTTAAATATCTGTGTTGTACACATAAACAAATAACTGAATTCCAAGTTTCCAACCCAAGCATATGTGGTAGGGACGTAGCTTCGGTGAGACTTGGTGAACCTAAGTCACCGAGCGACTTAGCCCGTCATCTGCCGTCCATTTTAGATCCAACGTATAAGATTGCCTCAAATTTCAAAATCAAAAATAAAAACTTCTCAAAAAAATTGGAAAAATTCCAGTAGATGAAAATAGGTTCACTGTGTATTATGAGAAAGTTTCAATGATAAAGATTTTTCTCATTTGCAGGTACTCTACGGCTGCACAAGTATTCTCCGTTTGTGGTCCACATTACAACGAGCAGAGCATCGTGGCCTCTTTACGGAGGCATGTGCACGATTGGAAGAGGTGGTCGCTTGATCGCCGTATTGGTCCTTCATAGGCGTTAGCATTCGTCTTACGCATTGATGTTTTACTTGTACATGATTGTAATTTGTCTGGTGTTATATTTTCTTTTTCTTTTTGTTCGGTTGGATTACGGTTGTGTGTATTCTTATGCAGAGTCCGGGTGTAATGCTTAAACTCTTTAAGTAATAAAGCCCTTTATCAAAACAAAAAAATTGGACCAATGGTTTGTGATTACATAGTTTTTTAAGCATAAAACGTAAAAACCTATCTATTCAAAAACTACTAATCGAAAAGGGATAGAACTTACGCATAATACACCACAAACCTACTTTCATCTACGGGAATTTTTCCAATTTTTTCTGAACAATTTTTATTTAAACTTTAAAATTTGAGCTGATATTGTACGTTGGATCTAGAATGGACTGCAGATGATGGGGCTAAGTCGCTTGGTGACTTAGGTTCACCAAGTCACCGAAGCTACACTAGCATGCAACTAGTCAAATGCAAGTACCTCAGCAAAATAGATGTTTGTATACCTTGATACATGAGCTGACACTAACAAGGACATTTCATGCTCCCGTGATCCTGGTAGTTTTCAAAAATAAAAAATAATAATTATGAGTTTCAGAAAAATCTGGAAAAAAAATCCCGGATGTAGCCAAACATGTATTAAACGAACGTGCAAAAAATCACATTCAAATACTTTGTATTCTGGGCTACACAAAATGAGAAAAGTGTGGATCTGATTATGCATATTTTCAGATCTCCAAATTTATCAGATTTTGTCATTTTTGTGTAGCCCAGAATGCACAGTATTTGAATGTGAAATTTGGCACTTTCATTGAATACACTATTGGCTATCTTCAGTATTTTTATCAAAAAAAATTGAAACTCATAATTTTTTTTTTGATTTTTTAAACTACCAAGATCACTGGAGCTCGGAGTACAAAACAATTTCCGCTACTTTGCCCAAAAGAAGAAAAAAAATGACAGGAACAACTGCGTTTTGAGATAAAGAAAAAACAAGTACTGCACGGGCGTCTCTCTTCAACAACAAAATACAAAGCAATTCTAGCTTTGGCAATTAAGCGGCTAACTTGATACTACCACATGCCTACGCGATAGATTGGTTGGACCTATGAGAGCTTAACGACTTCATCATTGCAAATTTAGGTAAAGATTTTAGTCCGGATTAATTTTCCCGCTAGCTCTTGTCTCTAGTGTGAACGACGACATTGTATAATCATCTTAGTGGTACCATTCGTATTGGCATGAAAATACATGTCAGTATGTCACCATCTCATCACTACTCTAGCTTGCTTGGCCCATCCGTTGCCACTTTGGGGCGGTGTGGGAGTGGAGATGGTTTATTGCTTAGCCCAGGGCACATGTTCCCTTTGCAAACAAAGCCTCCACTTGTTCTCTCTTTTGGGTGAAATGCCACCACCCAACAATACAAGCATGCTCTGCTTAATTAAGGAAGGAACATGCTCTGCTTGATATATACTCTGACCGAGGATCGAACCCATTACGGTATGATGCTAGTATTATTCAATGCTTAGTGCTTGATGCCCTCTTTTTTAAATGAGAATGCGTGCACCACGGAGACATCAGCTACAACAAATTTGTATCCGTACATCTTGTACATAAACCACATTTGTGCAAGCATCCAGAGATATGATGGGACACGACGACACTATCTTGACCTTCCTTGCACACACGGATAGCCCGGAAGTTGCATCGTTCTTCAGTCGTAAGTAATGTTTGCCATGGTCTGGCATTCCCCATCCACCCGGAATCAGAATCAGAATCGGATCGTGGAGTCACGATGCCATGACGACCACGATGATACCGACAGACATCCTTGCTTGCATTATCCTATCGTATGTATGATCCGATCGTCGTCTCTCTTGTGACGCGCACCCGCCGCCCGACGTTCTTGGCGCCAACGCAAAGGAGCAACCCCAACGCGTGCTCCATGGCGATGGACACCTCGAAACCGAACCGCCATGGCGGGCAGACAGAGAGAGATCAGAGATTCCCCATGTCGCCATGATCATGCACCAGCGCGTGCGGCCGGATACTTAGGTGAACGGGATCCGTCAGATTCCATCAGGCTCAAGGCTCCATTGTTGTCGCCATGCTGTTGCTTCGGTTCAGGCTTGGAGCCACTACCGATGCCGACGGGCGACACTGCCGCAGCAGCAGCCCGAATCATTCCGGGAAGGGGGTGTGGTGTTATTATTCATGGGTTGAACCCGGCTCCCGGATGTGGAAAAAGAAGCGGCGGGAGCAAAAGCCGGGCGGGCGGGGGCTTTTACCTGCCAGGTGCACGCTGACCTGGATGAAAAGTGTCAGCTGTTCATACCGAGATTGCTATGTCGGATATGCTCTTTTCGTTTCATGTATCCATCGCACAATTCCGCTGGTGCACGCAACCGTAACTAGCCACGGCGGTTGTTTACCCCCCCCCCCCCCCCCACAAAAATGTGTTCCAAGAAATACGATCTCATACATTTTGATCCCCCAATGTTAGTTGAGTTTTTTTTTGCGGGTAAATGTTAGTTGATCCCCCAATGGTTTTCGCCTGGTTTCTTCTATTAATAAACCGCGCACCTTCTGCTTAATTAATATAAGACAAAGCTTTTGCCTTCGTTTCAAAAAAAAAATTGAACATTCATACATCAGACATAATTATCCTCTGCAAAAGTGGTATGGATGAAGACGGGTTTCACACAATTCAAGGGTGGAAGACAACAAAAACAAACATTCGAAGACCAATTTAAACAGTATATATATATTTCATCATAGAAGAATCGAAATTAGTTTATTACACGAAAACTTCAGCAAAATATATGGTAAAGAAATTATAAAAATTTAAAAGAAAAGGATACAATGTTAGAAAACAGAAAAAACAATGATATTGTACCAAAAAAGAATTTTGAGAAACCCACAAATAATTTACAGACATTTATGATTCTAAGCAAATATGTTTTATTTTTACTCAACGTTCATAAGTTAGTGTTTTATCTAAATCTAGTTATTTATGATACTTCTAATTTTAATATATTTTTTAATTTCCATGTTGAATCATTAAAATTGTCAAGAATAGTTTTTGTCACTAAAATTCCTTAAAATATTGTGACTTTTTAGGCATGCCTTGATTTTTATTCTTAAAACCTTTTAGTTAATTATTCTCCTTAATTGTTATTTTTTTTCCTTAAAACTAGCCGCCGATCATCGTCCAGTCAATGGTCAACTTACCTGGTATATTGCAGTTTATAGGCAGTAATTGGAGAGTACCATTAAACATCATGTGAATCAATAGTTTAAGCAATAAAAAAACATTTCTACAAAAACAAAAGCAAGTAAAATAACAAGATTTTAACCTTGCCAAGTATAAAAAATAACAAGATCTTACAAGCACCACCCGGAACACATTAACTGTATTTTCTCTTTGGACGATGGTGGAGGAGTGGATTAGCCTCTCCGAAGTTGGATATTGAGGTATGGTCGACGGAGCCAACCATTATGACGTGGTCGACTAGCATGTCGCAAAAGCCCACACCGAATCACAAAGCCATGGCCCCCCTCAGCATCAATGTCGGAGCTACGTTGCTGGCAGAGCCCCCCCCCCCCCCCCCCCCCCCCCCCCCCTCATATTTGGCCCATTTGTGCCCCCTCCTCCCCCCCCCCCCCACAACAAGCTTTGGAACACCATGAGTGAGAAACACTTGAGTTATGTAATTCCAGAGAGTAGACTTTTTTTCGCCCTGCACTTGGCCTTTAAATTTCTTGTTCAAACTCTCTTCTTAATTAATGGATGAGGCAAAACTTATGCCTCCATTTTTTCTTCTTATGGAAACACAATCTTCAGAGTAATATTTCTTTGAAACTTACATGGAGAGCGCCACTAGTTAGAGTGTTGTACGGTGGTACTCATAGAATTACTGGCCACACTACCAGCAAAAAAGGAAGCATATAAACGAGATGTACATAGCTCTCTAGTGATTTCTAAGAATCGACAGCGGTGCATATTTATCCACGACTTTCTGTGCAAAGTGAAGATCTTGACGTTCGCTTTACATACGAGAGGTAATCTTACGGGTATGGACACAAACCTTTTCCTAACACCACAATCCCAAGTATATACCTTTCCTGGTTTACTTATACGTTTGGGCATGAAAAAAGGTCAGCACACTTTAATCATGCACCGTATAGTGGGTTCACACTGCTTCATCTTTCAATCTTTTATGGTTGCAAAAAAGCTAGGGTGATGTTACATATACACGGTCGAGGGGAATATATACGGAGTACATGAGTACGAATTTGAGCACGAATCATCTTGCCAAACTGAGGTTTCTACCTGCTGCAAAGGTTCAGTAAAGGAAGACGTATGTTACTATGCTGATGCATCACGTACTGTTGGTCTTTGTTTCATCGTATATCTCAGGCTTGTACGTATGTTGATTGGTACATGTAGCTCAATAATTTCTACGTAACTTGGCCTTACAGTTACAGTTGGGTTATGTGGGTACACGTGCAGGTGTTGTATGAGTAACCAAATAATCGACGTCGAGAAGGGAAAATTAGATGAACCACGTTATTGCACGGTCGAAAAAAACACATCCGGTCCCTTTGTTGTTGGGCTAAAAGCAACAAGTTCAGCTGGGGCTATAATTAAGCAACAAGTACAGGTGACCACTAGATTGAAGGCAAATTAGAGCTTGTTAGTAATTCTAATCAACCAGGGGCTTGTCTGGGGAACACTGCTCCTGTTCCTCCGAGATTTGGAATACCTGTCGCTTTTCAGTCTTTTGTTTTGTATGAGATAACATAACTAAATTCCTCAAGTAAAATTAAAAAAATACTTCTTGTTGATAAAGGAAAGGCACCCCGGAGATCGAGCAGAAAGCACATAACGGAGCCGTGTACCTGAAAGCAAACACTCGATCGAGGAGTTGAGACGGAGCTAAGTAGCCACTCTCTTGCTTTCGTGCTGCATGCTTTGCGTCTGGATCTAGGATTAGAGGCGACGCTGGACAGTGAAGGGAGTAGGAGAACGCTTTGCCTTTGCAGCCACAGCATGTATGGTGTACTCCTGCAGCACACTACACAAACCCTAGGGACAAGCGGCTTTTTCAGTTTGGTTTTATCTATTATCCTTTTGCCAGTGGCTCGATCGCTTCGCTTTACCAAAGAGCTCTTTCTTTCTATCCTCTGATGCTGGCCATGACTTGTAGGCTGGACCTTCGACTTTGGAGTTGGATGGAAATTTCAGCGTGGAACTGAACGTGCTGCTTCCGAGTGTACTGAGTACCTAGTAGTTAATCGTAGGCCCCGGCAACTGCCCGTTACTGTTTCTCATTTACGCAGGCTTAAACACGGGCCCTCTGCGTACGATGCTCGATCCATACGCTGTGGAGTGCATTTCTTTTGGGTGGTCCATCCAAACTGTACATCTATGGCTGGGAATGGAGGGCAAGCAATCCAGAGGTCTTTTTGTGTAGTGCGTACATCCGTGGGTACGGAGCTCGCCATTCAAGACGCAGCCGTGATACGCTACGCCATCCGGCATCAGGATCCGTTGTGAATTGATCACCGGTGGTACAAGCTGCTTTTTGGATGTACATGTTACAACCATTACAGATAGAGTACAGATGTTCATATCATCAGAGTTGCGGTAATTCTACATAAACAAGCATGCGTGTTCATACATCAAATACATCATACATATGAGAAATATTCATAAAGTTTACAAGCTTATCAGGTATGGCTATGAACTAAACAGGCTTCCCATTCAGCTTTGGGAAGGGGTCCTGTTTGCTGAGGACAAGAACCTTGCTTTTGTGAGCAAAGTATCCTTTTATGAGATTCTTGTATATTAGGCACGCCATGATGCACTCCACCTGAAACCATGGGATGGAATTAGGTTGCATATACATCATAAAGCAAACCAAGATAGTAGTAATAAAGAATGGATCTCTCAAAGCACCTCATCCACATCCATGGTGATTCCAAGCCACTTCAGAGTCTTTACCAAGACCTCTAGCTTGATCTGATGCGCCTTAGCTGGTTCCTTCTGCCTCTGAATGATATGGCTACAAAAGAAAACGAATCCAGAGGGGTTGTGTTAGTCTGTAAAAGCATGGCAGTGACAGGTTCAAGTTTGCACTCACATTTTCTTCACTAATCTCCGGTAGACCTGGAGTTCAAGTTTCTCCAGCACAAGGTAGACACCACATTTCAGTAATCTAGCAACACAGGAAAAGCAATCAGCGTCGTCGCTCCAAAAAAGGAGCAATAGGTCCCATTAAAAACGAAAGAAGCAAGTTGTGACGGGGGATGGTTCAAAAAAAATCAGCACGCAAATATGTGAACTTACTGGTCTTCATGCCTATCAAGGGCCTGCTTGAGAAGCCTGAGATCCCCTCTCCTAAGTGAGGTCACAATATCTGCATACTGAAAGTTAAATTACCACTTGTGCAAATCAAAATGGTTAGGGGGAAATCCCTGAAGTAGCAAAGTCAGAAGCATAGTTAAGGAATATGACATCAGCGTTAAACAAACATCTTGATGAAACGAATAAATAGTCCAAGCGAATAGAATAGTTCACAAAAGAAATAAAGAAAAGGCACCTATGCAAGATAAGCTTACAACTAGAATTTAAGTTACCGTCATATATTTAAGAAAAGAGCTCACCAAGTCATATGCAACATCAGCCTGTGGTAGTGTCGCACGACAATAGGGGTTGATCAACATTTAGAAACTCATCTCGGAATTATGACAGCAATTCGTATAAAAGGGAAAGCCTTATCATGGATGAATGATGACTAGGCAAGTATACTTATCATAACCTGTCACCAATCATTGTTCTAAGGGGACAGAGGGATAAGGACCTGAGGTGTCAAATAGATTTTTTGATTGTAAATGTTGATAAGGTTCTGATAAAGTTAATCGTGGTTCTCAAAGGGCTCACAAATCTTAAAGTGTGGTGTAGATTTCCAATCTTTTGTCAGACCTAACGCCCATATAGACCCTAGGATAAGAGATGAAGTAAAAAGCTGACAAGTCCAGATTAACTTGTCAGTCATCTCAAAGAATTGACAAGTTAGACACGGCATGCTCATATATCTCACAGCTCACAAGATCACTTCATGTTAATGAAATGTACTTATACCAGTAGAGTATTCAAATGCACTCAATATGCGGCTACCTTACTCCTCTTTGCAATCTATCATTACAAATTTTCAAATTCGCACCAAATGCCACTAGGTCTTGCTGCTTGAAATTAAAGGTCAACACATAGACATGGTATGGGACTATCAGAGCCTATGCAATACAACTAAGTGTAAATTTAAACGTGACAAAAGCAACAAATTATGTTCATGAACATTTGTGAACAAGCATGATAAATGTTTTTATGACTGGAAAAGATGGTTTGGAATACAACTACATAAATATATTGCATTCCACAATCTCCTTCACGTTATATAACAGTACAAGGATATATATACCTCAAGCAGATTGTACTTCTCCAGGAGAGTCCTCCTTGGCAAAACACCAATTGACAGCTTCACAGGGATTAGAAACTTCAAAATTTTCCTAGAAAACTGACCATTAGTAGTTCCAACATATGGGTGCCCCACAAATCACAAGCTACAAAACTCCTTGTAACACAAATACCTCAAATTTGATTCGCTTCGAGGATTACAATACATCAAAGCATAAGTTAGCTTCTGATCGGCCTGATCCAATTAATTGAAACCAGAACAAAAAAGTTGATATTAGCGATCTCATCTACGTCATAGCATCTTAGAGTTGCAGCATATATACAAAAATGAGCATGCACGCTGGGGTGGGGAGCTTACAACAAGAAAATTCTCATTAAAGACCTCCAGGCGACCAGTATAATACATATAAGTGACCTGTTGCATCATGCATAGTCAAGAGTTTATGGGATAAAAATACATGTCAATATAAACTCCTTATTAACAGAGAAGGAGACCATGGACTTTTACTTTCGTACCTTGTCTTTCACTGGAAAATCTTCAAAATCAAAATTCCTAGCTGTTTCAATACTCCTAATGACACTGCGGCAAAGGTTGACTGTACCAAGCTGTATAATTTGAGGATCAAGTGTTAGCCTGTAGTATGTTAAATGATGTACAATGGAATTCCAGTGCACACAATGTACACATTATATTTGCGTGGATATTTGAGCATCGAGTATTAGCCCATACTTTATAGTTCCTTTAGCTATATTTAGCGTGCTCTCTATACGTTGTATGAATTATATTTGCTAGATTAGTAAGATATACTATTGAAGTATGAAAATATTACAGTCAGAAACCTACCCTGAAATATATTTTAAACAGCTGGCAGGTAACATACAGTGCCCCAACGCGCTTAGGTCCTTTAACCTGCAAGGTTGGGATTCACCAATTGCCAATAGTCAGAATCTTTAAAATAAATACGGTTTAGAAAAGAAAAAAATGCATATAAGAGATAATAATTGCTGCATTTTCGGTTTGAACAGTCACATCGTGTGTCCAAGAGATTCGTATATATACACGGAAAATACAAACAGAACCCAATTTATCGTATACATTAATATGATGCATGATATGTCCTTAATCCGGAGGCAGGAATCAGAGGTCATGACTAACAAGGCAATAATGGACCAACATTAACAAGAGGGGGCGATGTGTGCCAACAGTAAATCTAAAGGGCTGATATTAACTATGTGAGGCACTTCTTGTATTATTGGAGCCAATGCGTATGATAACCCACCACATGAATATATTGATAGATCATCAAATGAAGGTATTCTACATTCCAGTGCAACTTCAGATCAATTTCTATGAAAAACCACCATCCTCTACATTGATGTAAATGCAACAGCAACTGTTAAGACACTTAATCCAGGCACAGCTTCTCCTTTCCTGGCAACATCAACCGTTTCCAGCCTATTAGGGCTTGTTCACTGTAAAATGTTTCCAGTCTATTAGGCGGAGATATTCTAACAACATCATCAAACACCATCTAAGCTACAACTACTCTAATGCAAGTTCCTCTTTGTAGATTCTTAGATGATTGTATTGTTTACTAACAAGAGCTAATTATATGCTTAAGCACGTGGTAAGCAATGGTGCCTAATCAAGCATAGGCGACAGAAAGTAGGAACCTAGTCCATTGTACGTGGCAAGGAAAAAGTGTTCAGATTTGCTAAGCACCACTCAGGGCACCTGAATTGTACATGCTCGTCGCAAGCAATTTCCTGAATGATTCGGATTCATGCTACTCTACTTATTACCATCGAAGAAAACACACCAAACAAAGATTTCAGAAATCGTTCTCAAAATTCAGAAATCCATACCGCTAGTGCACCGAAAACCTTCATCAGGAATGACCCAGCCGCCTGCAGCTTGTCAGGGTTCTTCCCGCTCATCACAAGCTCCCTGTCTGCCTACAGCAAGCCAAGAAACAAGCAGCCATGAGCGCCAAAGCCTCACCTTCACAGACCCAAACCACCAACCCAGCTCACCTTCTCAGCTAGCAGCCTGATCTCGAGCGCCACCGTGTGCATCGCCTCCATCGCCCAAGGCGTCTCCCAGTTCCGGAACTCCTGCAGGAACGCGCTGCAACCAAAACCACGTCAAAACCTCCAAAAAAAATCGAATAAATGTATCCAAATTTGTTGGTACAGAGTGTATAGAGGGAGGGAGGGAGGGAGGGAGAGTCATCAGGGAGGGGAGGGAGTACCTGGCAGCCTTCTCGAAGGAGGAGTAGGCGTCCCCGAAGCGGCGGAGGGAGTGGGAGTGGATGGCGCGGAGGAGTGGGGGGAGGAAGTCGGAGAGGTGGGGGAAGCGGTCGGCGGCGAGGTGGGGGAAATCCGGGAAAGCGGCGAGCGCGTCGGAGAGCGGGGTGGAAGCGGGGGCGGAGGAGATGGCGAGGAGGGAGGCCAGGTCGGCGCCGTCGGACTGGGAGATGGCGTCGTCCAAGCGGGAAAGGTAGTCGGCGATGCGGCGGTGAGCCTCGCCCATGCTCAGGTACGCCGCCATCTCCGGCGCGGCGGCGGCGGCGGCGGCGAGGGTGTTGGTGTTTGGGGCTCGGAGGTCAGCGACGGTGGTGGAAGAAACCAGTATGGGTTCGATCCGATGGGGTAGTTCTGGCTTTCTGTAAGGTGGTGACGTTCGCCAATCCTCGCCGTCGAGTGAGAAATCGATGGTTGAGTTTGCTGCCAGCTCCGCTCTATTTGGCCAAAATTTGCTAGGGTGACGTCGTGTAACCTCTGTTTGGCCAGGGCCGTGATGTAAAACAAGAAAGTAAAATTTAAAAATCCATATAATCAGTACTCAACAAAACAAACGACCCTCAAAAATAGGACGGAACTAGGCGTCCCCTGGGGATCTTTCCGTCTGATCCCCCGAGTCGGCAGCCGTTCGATCAAAATGCGCAGGACCATGTGATCACCAACGAGAAAGAGCCAGCCTCAGCCTGTCAACAGCGCAGCCCACGTGCACCTTTCTCTGACCACACGAAAAATCCTCTCCATGATGGAACACAGCGACGCACCCCCATCGACTCATATGCGCCCACGTCCATCTCCGGCGAACTTTAGGGCAAGCGCCTCTCGCCGGCGGCCGCTAGCAGCACCGTTGTGCCTACCCTTGAAGCAACGCCGTTGTGCCCTGGGAGGCTGGGAGCGCACCACTCTCCACCCCGCAACACCGACGTCGTTGTGTCCTGTGAGCATCATGCCTTCACGCCCAACTCCGGCCATGGCCGGTACCGCTCGGCGGCGGTGCCATGGACTGCTTGTAATCCCGAAAATTTCGATTTGCATCGGAAGGAGAAAAATTGCTACAAATTTTTTTAAAAATTGCTTGAAGAAAAATGCATTATTTAAGAAACAAAATTTGCTACAAATGTTCTACAGATTTGCATCAAAAGGGGAAAGATTTTGCTACAAAACTTCCAACCATTTGCACCACGTATATAAAAATTGTTGTCAAGAAAGAAACTTGCTACGGATGTGCACCGTGGACAGATTGAAAAAACCCAAAAAAAATTCATGCTACAAACCTTATGTGGATTTGCATTAGAAAGAGAAGAAAATTGCTACAGAGCTTCAAAGGATTTGCAACTCTCCAAAGATAAAATGCATCATAAAAAATAAATTTGGTACATCTGTTTTACAGATTTGCATCGAAGGGGGAAAATTTGCTATAAAACGGGAATTTTTTTGCTCCAAACATTTGCACCACATCAAGAGAAATTGCATCGTGTAAAGAACAGAATTGCTACAGATGTTCTCTGAATTTGCATCAAAAGAGAAAACATTATGCTACAAAAGCTTCCAAATTTTGCACCACATCACAAGAAGGCAAAACGAATTGTTGACGAAAATTTGATGTCGGACGCCCATGGGAGCATCGCCCGACGCCGGTCGGAGCACGGCCCGGCGCCCATGGGAGCACGGCCCGACGGCGCTGGGAGCACCGCCCTGACGCCTATGGGAGCAACGCCCGACGCCGACGGGAGAACTGGCGACCACCGGTAGTAGCAGCTCCTCCGGCTCGCCGGCCCCTCCGACTCGCAGCGGAGCAACAGAAAGGTCGGCAGCAGCAGGCTGTGTTCGCCGATGCTATAGCTGAGGCTGCTCGACGGAGGGAGACGAGGAGGCCTCAAGGGACGACGAGGACGAAGCCGACTCGTCCACGGTGCTGGTGCCCACGCTCGCGTGGTGGTGAAGAGCTACGATGGCGGCGACGCGCGGGGGAGCCGTCCGGCGGCGGCGCAGTGGAGCCGTCCGGCAGCGGCTCGATGGGGCTCCGTAAGCGGTGGTGGATCGATAGAAAAGGCAGAGGAAGAAACGGGGAAGAACGAGTGGAGGAAACTGCCTGGGAGAAGATAATGTGCACGTGGTGGGCCACCCAACCCCACGATGTCTCCACGCTAGAGGACACGCGGCGCGCAACGGACCAGGAGGATCGCGAGACGGGATCCCCCGGGTGATTACAAGGGTTTTCCCTCAAAATAATCGATTTTCAAGATCCATGAAATACAAGTAAATAAAAAACTTAAAAATTACCAACATGGACAGATGAAAGGCCGATCAACACACAAAGGAATTAGATGCAAATTGGGTAGTTTTCTCAAGGAACATTGAGGTCTTAGGCTTAGCGATACAGTAACCGAAGAGGAGCAAACCCTAGGACTACTCTAAGATGTCGTTTTGTAGCCATCATTTCGAGCCAAAATCATCTAATTCATTTGTGATTCCATACCCAACCTGTCTGGCTGTCATGGAATTGAAAATGTCATTTCATTTAAAATTATAGTAAATGTCTATTCTATGTTATGCCAATTCTTATTTCTAACTCTGTCATTCCACTTTCCAAATGAAATGAAATGATGGATGCCAAACGAGGTCTAAGTGAAATGCTTTTTCGTTTTACCTACCCTCATACCAACTCCTACCTTATAATGCTAGTTTTCTTACAACAGTACGAACAAGTATCGACAAAAGAAATGAAATAGTAAGCGACCTGATCGTTTGCTGCCATCACTTGTCCAAACATCCATCTCGGTCCTTATTTAACTTAAGGAGTAGTTTGACATGTAACATCATATGCATTCGGATAGGCTTGGCCCTGACAGTGGCCCTTCTTAAGCATCACCTTGCCCACAAGGTGGAAAGGTCAAAAATGTCTCGGAGATGAAAGACATGTCCTCCCAAGTTGAGTCCTCTTCTGACAGGTTCTGCCAATGTGTCATCCATTGTGCCACTAATTGTCATGTGCGCTGAACAATGCGACGTTGCAGCACTGTCAGCGGCGAAGTCTTGTCTCCCCTTTAGCAATGACCATGGCATCGTTTCCCAATTGTTGCTTGAGCAAGCTTACTTGAAAAAATGGGTGTTTCTCCGCCTGCTCCGGTAGCTGTAATTTATAGGACAGATCCCCAATGCCATTGTAGAACTTTGTACGACCCGTAGTATTTTGAGTGAAGCTTTAGACAACCACGCAGACCAAAAGCATTTTTCCTATAGGGTTGTACCTTGATGTAAACCATGTTACCCACTTAAAAGGAGTATTTTGAACCTTTTTATCATTAAAGTACTTCATCTTGTTTATGCGCCCAGGTGAGATATCCTTTCAAGTGTGTCATGTTTTTTTGTCTGCATCAGCAGAAAATGTGGATGGAAATGGCAATTCACAATTTGCGGCAGAGGGTAGCCATATAATGCTTGAAACGATGTAATTTTGAGGGAGATATGATCTAAGGTATTATACCAGTACTCTCTGTAGGTGAGAGCCATTTCATCCGAGTTTTTGGCTCCTAGAATACCATGTGACAATTCGGTTACGGGTTAGAAATGATAGCCACCGGTATGCCATGAAGTTTGGAAATGTTGTCGAGAAATAGTTGGACCACGTGTAAATATTGAGATTGAAAAGTCTAAACCTAAAGGTATGTTAATGTCATGCATGCTAATAGTAGACATAACTATTGTATGGAAGACAAAGTCAACGTGAACTAGTTCACTGTTATTGACTAAAAAAGAAGAAATATGCATACACCATGTTTCAATATCGTGACTTGAAATGTGTGTAAATTTATAGGATATTTACCAATAGACATAAAGTTATAACACAAGTCAAATGGGAATAAATTCTCTATTATATTGTTTCGAAAAACAAACGCAATTACATTTTGTAATCTTGTTTTATCTAAGAAAGGAACTCTACATTATGTCATGAAGTCAGATGACTATCGATCTATCACTTGCACGCGTCAAAGGAGACGAGCTTGCGTGTGTAGCTATCGAAACCGTCATGCTCAAGCACCCGCCTTATAGACGGCATGCTTGCCATCGAGATGCACTGCGTCAATCTAGAGTTGATAGTTCTTTTCGTCCTTGATTTTCACATCAGCACCCACAACCTTGTTGCGTCGGAGCCCACACTGCGCCACATTCACGCGCTCCACCACAACCCACTTACCGAGCTTCTGGACGTGCGGCGGTTCAACGTTCTTGACGGGTTTCCATTCGCCGCCAAGGGCCACAACAGGCTTGGTAATGGTGTAAAGTACGGCAGTGCCGACGACCAAGAAGAGAATGAGGTAGGTTCTCATTGTTGCTAGGTGCCGTCTATCCTGCCTTGAGATAGTGTGAGCATCTAGTTAATGTTTGCCTAATGCGTCACTCTAATCCAATCTATTTAAACACTCACAAATCTCGTTTGTGAGTGTTTAAATAGATTGGATTAGAGTGACGCATTAGGTAAACATTAACTAGATGTGGATATATCTTAGTATGATTAAAGATGGACCTTGCTACCTAGCGACCGTGCCCCAACAACACACTTCCGTACGGCGCCCGCTACCCCACGATCGAACGAACCCAGGTGCGCGCGCGAACGACCCGCCCCAGCGCCTTCCTAACCATGTCATTCCTCGGCCCTTACCAAACTGTTAGGCTTCTTAATTGGGCCATGGCTCGGCCCACTATAAGAACGGACCAGTATCACCAGTATTCAACTGCTTGTACTAAAAAAACTGTATCAAACTGCTACCCGCTTCTTAACCTGCAGTTACCCTCGTGTAAAGACTTGCAAGTTCTGTACCCCCAAAAACTCCCAATGCAACAAGATTTAGGCAGTAAAATACCCATTCCTTCAACCTGAAGTTATCCCCGCCCAAATAAAATGCAAAGAATTCGGGACTTAAACTTCTCTGCCCCCTCCCCACCCTAACTTCTCTCAAGCAAGATTTATGCAACAACAGATGGATCCATAGATGTAGTAGAAAAAAGTGGTAATTACAACATATAACCATGGTAGAAGTGTTCATAAAAAAACAGTTGCCTGACAAATAAAAGGTAGATAAATTTGTCCATGGCAACTAAGAACATTGTACCTGGCGACTAAGAACTACGAATCTGTCAAACTTGGAACATGGAAATTGTATATTCGGAACCTGGTGACTACGGTCTTGAAATCTGGAAGCTAGAAACTAGGAAACTGGCAACTGCATTGTAGGAAACTGCTGACTAAACAATTGAATAACCTGGAACAACTACACTGAAAAACCTAACCCCCAAATGCACAACCTCCATTAGTCCAGACAATACACGATCCTTTTTGTACTTCGTCGCCTTGTCGTGCTGGTGACTCCCTCAAAAAGCAACAAAACAGCTCTGAAAAAAGATAAATTGTGATTAATATTCTACTTGCTCATTAACAATCTTTTTTGCAGAAAAAACACAGTACCGAACAAACATAAATGAAAACAACAACATTAGTGTTTTGAAGCAACAAGGTAATTCATCTCCAAGTTAACATGCATTTTGAAGCAACGGGTAGTGTTATCAGGTTCGTTGTTCCTATGCTGACCTAACTAACATAAAAACAGCAGGTGCTAGAAAATAAAATGGAAATAGAAGAGCTTCGAGCATACTCTTGAATAACAATTGAACGCAATGAGGGAATGGATGCAATTGCTCAAGCAAACAAGAAAGCTTAGTGGAGAGACAGAAAATCTGAATATTCATGTTTGCTTACGACCGCCTTACACAAACTTGTTTGTTTGTGAACCAAAACAACGACATAAATCCAAGATAGCCGCAGTTACTTCAGGAGTTGTACTTGAATTGAACAAAACACAAACAGGAGATGAATCAGTACCTATTCGAAAACCCAAGTATGCATTTTAGTTCGTTTTTTGCCAGACTACATGTATCAAACTGCCAGGCTACTTGAATTAATTTGCCAGATTATGTTGAAGAATTGCCATGACTACTAGATTGCCAGTTGACACCTACCTAATTACCAGGTAATACATACTTAATTACCATGCTACAGTAGAACAATTGCCAGGTACCGTCTACTAAGGCACCAAGGATTTTTTTTAGAATTTACCACCCCATGCGTGATTAATTCCCAGTTTACAGAATCCTACTCCCGCCCCCAGTTCAAAATAATTATATCTAGTTAAAGTGACTAGGTAATGCATACTGAATTACCATGCAACTAGACACCAATTGCCAGGCGTACTAATTGGGCACCCCTCAAAAACTTAGTAGTTACCATCACATGACTACTTGATTGCCAGTTGATGCCTACCTAATTACCAGGTAATGGATACTTAATTACCATGCAACAATAGAGCAATTGTCAGGTACTGTCTACTAAGACACCGGGGTAAAAAATAGAATTTACCACCCCATGTGTGCTTAATTGCCAGCTCATAACTACTTAATTACCAGGAAATTTCAAAAAAAGCTCACAAGCATAGGGTAGTATTTGTTGCCGATCATTCTTCGAGTTGTGGGTGCCAGCAGAACACAGGTCACATAAACCATCCATATTTTCTTGAATTTGGCATCGGCGGCCTTGTACTGCGACAAGATTTCTGCAACTCTACTCAATTTGGGCATGTTGCCATCCGTAGGGAAAAGCTCCTGGACAAAGCCCTCCTCAATATCATAATCTACATGGTATGGCACAGCAATCGACCCCCTTGCTGAACAAAAAAAAACAAAATGAATAGTTAGGCATTTCTGTTCGTAGCTGAAAATCATCTATTGCACACCCACAAAAATTATGGCACTGCCCTCTCCCTCCCACACCAAAAAACGACCATAGAGAAAAACACCTTACAAAAATGTTGTTTGTCTTCCCCTTCAACACAAGCATGCCAGTGCTCTGTCAAAAAAACAGGAATAAAAAATCCAATCCCCTGCCTAGAACCATCTCCACAATAACGAACTCACCAAAACACTAAAGGAAGCTTCAAGCAATTGCCCTGATGAATCCCTCCTGCTTGAAAGCAAGTGCCTTGCTCTGGAAAAGAAAAAAAACAGCCGGCATCAAGACCTCGCAAGCAATACAGTCGCTCACGGCCATCAGCACCTGATGTAGGGTAGGCCCGACCTTCACGGATTTGGGCGGAGGGAACGATGAACACGAGGATGAACACGAAGAACATCAAGTAAAGATAACTAGCAAAGCATAATTCGGCCAAAGTCAACCGGTAACAAGTCCCCAAGGGCAACCCCCGATTCTCCTTCTCCTTATAGTACTCATCAACCGACTTCAACCCTTGCTTCAACTCTTGCAACTTCTTGTACAAATCTCTAGTGTAGTGGCTTGGCACGAAGCGCTTGTACATAGCTTCTTTCATCTCAACCCAAGTGTTGATTGGTTGTTGGTGGTTTTCGAAGCGTGTATCCTGGAGTTGTTCCCACCACAAGAGGCATACTCTTCAAACTCCATTGAGGCTAAGGCAACCATCTTGTTGTCGGTAGTGGTGAACTCGGAAGATCTTGTCAACCTTGAGTGCCCATGAAAGGTAGGCTTCCGCATCACTTGTGCCGAAGAACTTGGGTATATCGAAGCGAAGATTGTTCAAGTTGTCGTAATCATCGTGACGGTTTGGAGGTAGGAAAGCATGTCCACGTCTCCTTATATTGAGTCCATCACCGTTGTGTTGACTCGGCTCGCTATCACTTGACTCGGTACGGTGGTGGTGATGACGATCATGTGGATATCCATGATGAGAGCCAATATTGAGGAGTCCGAGGATCAATCCATGGCTCGCTTCATGAATGGCCTCAACTATCCAATCAAGAAGATTGTGGAGTTCCAACCATATGCCACCTTGGTTGAGTTAGTCCATCAAGCAACAAAGGCCGAGCGTCACGTGCTTGAAGAGCTCAAATACATCAAGACAAAGGCATTCTTCGCCAACAAGCCTTCGTCATCAACACCTACACCCACACAAGCTCCTCCTCAAGCAAACACAAGAGGTCCTCCAAGAGTCTCTACATCGACACCTCAAGCGCCTCAACCTTTCAAGAAAGTGCCTCCTTCGAGCACCACGCCTCAAGGATCCTCTTCCGGCACAAGACTCTTGAAATGCAACAAGTGTGGATGACAAGGACAAAATCTTTTGAGTGCACAAACAAGGACACAAATCTTTTGTGATAAGCTTAGCTTGAAGTTCAAGAAGCACCCACACCCATACCATGTCCAATGGTTGAGTGATTCCGGATCCGGCAAGATTCAACATATGGTGCAAATGTCCTTCAGGATTGGAGCCTATGAGGATACCGTGGATTGTGATGTTGTGCCAATGACCATTTGTCACTTACTTCTTGGACGTCCATGGCAATTTGATAAAGGTGCTATGCATAATGGAAGGACCAATTACTATAGCTTCAAGAACAACGTCAAGACCTTCGTCCTTCACCCTATGACACCAAGCCAAGTCATTGCCGACAATGCCAAGACTATTGCACGGGCACAACAAGATCGTTCGTCAAGTGAAATGAGTGGTGAGAGAGAGACCCACCATAAAGTGAGTGAGAGCCACAAGCCAAATGAGAGTGACACTTCGAAGAGAGTTCCCACAAAGCTTACCTTATTTGCCACCAAACGAGATATGAGGGAGTTGAGAGAGGACCCATCCACCCTTCACTATGTGCTCATATGCAAGGGTGAAGTTTCTATGACTAACACTTTCACAAACCTTCCTCCTTCTTTGATGTCTCTTTTGAAGGACTTTGAATATGTTTTCCCTCAAGAAGTGCCACCGGGACTACCTCTTCTTCGCGGCATCGAGCATCGCATCGACCTCGTCCCCGGCGCACCGCTACCGAACCGTGCTCCATACCGCACCAACCCCGAGGAGACCAAGGAGATTGAGCGGCAAATACAAGAACTCCTAGCCATGGGACACATCCGCGAGAGCTTGACTCCGTGTGTCGTGCCTGTCATCTTGGTGCCCAAGCACGACAACACCCTTCGCCTTTGCATGGATTGTCGCCCCATCAATGCCATCACAGTGAGGTATCGCCACCCTATCCCTCGACTTGACGATATGCTCGATGAACTATGTGGTTCCGCTATCTTTTCAAAAATTGATCTTAAAAGCGGATACCACCAAATAAGGATGTGTGAAGCTGATGAATGGAAGACCGCATTTAAAACAAAGCTTGGTCTTTATGAATGGATTGTCATGCCATTTGGTCTTTCCAATGCACCTTCTACTTTTATACGTCTCATGAATCATGTTTTGCGTCCCTTTATTGGAAAATTTGTTGTGGTGTAATTTGACAACATCCTTATCTATAGCAAATCTTTGGAAGAGCACACTTCTCATGTTGCTCTAGTTTTGTTGGTTCTTCGCAATGAAAAGCTTTATGCAATTCTTTCTAAGTGCACATTTGCCACCAACAAGCTTGTTTTCTTGGGTTTTGTTGTTTCTTCGGATGAAGTTGAAGTTGATGATGCCAAGATCAATACAATTCGGACTTGGCCTTTTCCCACATCCCTTGAGGAAGTGAGACGTTTTCTTGGTTTTGCCGGATCCGTGGACCAAAACTACCAAAAATGCAACAAATCGACAGATCGGCTTGAATCCATGAAAAGGCTATTTTTGGTGGAAATTTTCGAATTTCTTAAAAACAAAACAAAATTTGGGGGAATTTGTGGGAGAAACAAAGAAAAATCCGTGGCAACCTAGAGCTCTGATACCATATGATGTAGGGTAGGTCCCGACCTTCACGGATTTGGGCGGAGGGAACAATGAACACGAGGATGAACACGAAGAACACAAGAACACAAAAGGGGAAAAGCAAGTAAAGATAACTAGCAAAGCATAATTCGGCCAAAGTCAACCGGTAACAAGTCCCCAAGGGCAGCCCCCGATTCTCCTTCTTCAAACACACCTTACTCTTAGGATTGTTTCTCTAATTGGTCAATCCAACCAATCCAATCTAGCCACTTCAAGAGGAAAGATTAGCAAGTAGTATCAACTACAAGTAGGAGCCTTGGTATCCACTAGAGGGATCATCTCCACAAGGGGAGGCCTTGGTTCATCTCCACAAGGGGAGGCCTTGATTCATCTCTAAAGAGGCAACACCAACAAGGGGTGGAAAGGAGCAAAGCTCAACTCATATCTCATCTTAGTCTAACCCTAGAAAGGAAGAGGTGAAGTGCTATTTATAGTCGTAGTACAAAACGGGGTGCAGGACACGAGTGGCCGGCCTGGGAGCCGGCCTGGAGGCTGGCCTCTCTGGCAGGCCGGCCTAGGCCGGGCTAGAGCCCGGCTTGGAGGCCGGCGGCTTCTGGAGGGAGGCCGGCCTAGGACGGGGTTGAGGCCGGCTGGCAGGGGCCGGCCTAGGCCGGGGTGGAGGCCGGCTTGGAGGCCGGTCAGACTGGCTCCGCCACCTTCTTCATCTTCATCTTGACGCACCCCTTGGCCATCTTGATCCATGTTTCCTCGGAGTTCTTCACGTTCCTCATAGCTGAGCACACACAAGGTATCGGTATGAAGTAGCAAACCAGTCAAGCGAGTGTCAAGATCACACATAGATAGGAGTGAGTTCACCTTATCATGTAGAGCTTTGACTCGTACTCTTATCATTGGGCCGCTTATTGTAGGAACCGGAGGTTGGGCTACATCAAGCTCACCATGCGGCAGGCCAAAAACTCTCACCCGCTCACCACGCTCACCCTTACCATCGGCAACCCACCCTTGCCGATATCAATCCCCGCAGAGTAAGATACCAAGCTCACCATGCGGCAGGCCAAAACTCTCGCTCGCTCAACGCGCATCAGATCGACAGTCGTCGCGCTCGCCACGCATCAGATCGGCGCACACCGCGCTCGTCACGCAAAATATCGGCGCTCTCCGTGCGTCTGAAACAAACGAACTCCATGGACGCCACACACATGCTACTTGCTCACCATTCATGGAGAAAAACACAAAAATCCACTCCCCAATTCGCCGCACCCAACACCAAATTACCCGCTCACCGGGAAGCCCGCATGAACATCAACAACATGCCGCGGCGGACCATTGCCACAGAATCGCTGGGAACCGTACCTCAAAATCTCTCGGGCGAGCAAAATCGATGCAGAATATTTGGGGCCATAAACGCGAGAAAGGAGAGAGGAACTCACCGCGACACGTCCCCTGCTCGCCGTTGTCGCGGCCAGCACCGGTGGCGAGCAAAGCCCTAGCGGCGAAAGGGAAATCGCCCTCGTTTCGCCGGAGGAAGAACCGATCTCACGAAAAGTGGGGAATGCTCGAGGAGCACCTGGAAAATTAACCCAGGTTCGTCTCTCATAATTCGAAGTACTGACGCTGACAGGTGGGCTCCACTATCACCACGACTCCACACACGCACGGTCGGGGGCGGTTTACCGGGTACGACTGAAATTTTGCCGCAGTCGCGCCCGTTATGGAAGGAGGAGGGTAGCGTGGGCGTGTTGCCATTTGATTCCCGTTCCGCATGAATCTCCGAACGCCGGACAGAAACATCTCGTGGGGCACGTCCCCTTGTTAGATTAACTGATGATTAAATTATGATTTACCTTAATGGTATGTAACGTGTGACGGTTATCTCCGTAATTAGTGTGCACTGCCTTGGAACGATAATGATAATTTAACTAGTTGAATTGTGGCGCGTCGGCACGGCGCGTGTTTAGTGAAAATAAATGTATTGATTTTTTTTTTAAAGTTTACATGTGTAAGTAGTTGGAATTTTTAAATTCTTAATAGTGAAAAGTTATCCATATGTGATTTCTTTTTTATACGTGTTGTATTTTGAAATATGGAAATGCATCGGAATTTGTCGTTTAGGGTAGTTCGAAATACTTAGCAAATTTGAATGTTTGATTACGTTTGTAGGTCGGTATAAATAAATTTAGCTTCGTAATGAAAAGATATGCATTATATGAGCATGTAGCAAAGTTAATCTATAATTTGAAGAACCGCATTTGAATTTCATATTTGGAGGAAGTTAGCTTAGGTCATTTTCAAATATTTTCCAAATTGGAATGTTCAATTTAAGTCCATAACCTATTTCAAATTTTGGAACATGTTTGTTTTTAGTCTTAAGTTATGTTTGTATTGTGGATAGTTTGTATTTATTTCCCCTAAGCATGTCGCTATATTTTCGAGTATATCTTTTTTTTAGTAGTATTGGAATGCCTGAGTATATTTTTCTTTTTTTTTTGTTCAGTACCATCTGTTATTGTCAATTGGATTGTATATTAGGCAATGTTCAGCTACAGTACATGTAAATATTTCGGATTTTGAAATATTTATTTTGAGGCCATTAGTAAAGTAAGTGGATTTTATGACCATTTATAAAAAATTCAACTTCACATAATTAGAGGATGTGTGTTTGTTTTTCTCTGAATATTCACTAATTTGAAAAGTTCAAATTTGGTTAGTTTGTGCTGTAAATTTTTTTTTGGGGCATGTCCATCCGTTGGAATTTTTTAAAATGTACGCTCATAAATTGTTCAAATGTTGGAACTTAATAAAATTTGGGAAATTATTCTTATTTGGAATATGTTTACGGTTTTTTAAATACTTAGATTTTGAAGGCATTCAAAATTTTGTAATATTTAAATGTAGAACTTGATTGTACGGCATAAAGAGGCATCGTTTTTTTTTTGTTCATCTTGACATGTTTGTCATATTTGAATTTGTTTTGCGTCTATTGAATGCCCAGTTTCGAAATGCATGTGAAATTTTGCAAAATTCGAAATTGAAGAAATACCGTTGCGTCTTCGTGAGAAATTGTTGTTTTGATTAAGTTTCAAATGGAAATAATATTTTGCTGGTGTAACTTAAAATATGTTCGTTATATCTATAAATTGGTTGAATTCCAAAAGTTGGCAAAATAGTTAGTTTTGAAAGGTATATTTAAAATGTTGAAATACTTCAGTTTGTATGTTGCGATTATGTGGTAAAAGTCGAATCTGAATATGTTCACATTTTAGAGTTGTGCAGATTTGGAAATTGTTGAAGTTGTATTTCAAAAGTTACAATTTTTTGTTTTTTTTTTAAAGAAGGGGAGGGAAAAAAAAAGGGCCGAGGCTAGGCTGAGCCTGCTGCGCATCAGCCAGGCCGGCCCAGCAGGCAGCCCAGCTGCACGGCCCAGGCCCGACTTGACGTAATGATGGCGTCACGGGTGGGGGGAGCTGCCGCGGCGGCGACGGCGACGCCGGCGTCGAGCCACGGCGAGCCAGGACGCGCAGCTTGGCGCGCTGCACGCGCCTGGTCGCGGGGCGGGCGTAGGCGGCGGCGCCGCCCATTTTGGGTCGCCGGAGCGGCCGCGGCGGCGTGCGGACGCGGCGGAGGACGGCGGGAGCGGCGTCGACGATTCCGGCGGCCAGGCGGCGTCCCGACACGCAATATTCGGCGAGGAGGTGGAGCAGACGACGGCGGAGACCATGATGAGCTTCGATCTGTCTGGCGAGGCGCGGAGGAGCGGCGATGCGCGTCGGCGCCAGTGGCGATTCCCGGCGTCGCGCGCGGGGAGAGAGACGGAGAAAGGGGGCTCTGCGGGTCGTTTTTTCAGTAGGGTCCTCGGGTTTCGCCGAATTTACGTTTAGCCCCTTCTGCTTGGAAAAGTGGGGGGCAGCGGAGCAAATTCTGGGCTCACGTGTCTCTTTTTGTAAAATGCCGGCGCGTCGTGTGGCTGACAGGTGGGGCCCACCGCGGCATTGTTCAACACTGTAGCTACTGTAGCTAGTGGGGGGCTGAGAGGGCGAGAAATCGCCCATCTTTCATATAGGTAGTAATTGGTAGAATTAATGTTTGACTATCAGTTCACATGAATAAGACACACACGCTCTTCAAGACGAATATTTGACCAAATATTTGAGGAACAATATATTTATGTTGTGGAAGCTCGATATTGCTGGATTCATATTGCAAAACACTTTCTCATGATATCAATCTTTTAAAATAATTTGCATATGCTCGGATTAATTCTTATTTAAAAAGACAAATCTCGAAAAACGGTGTGCCTTAAACGAGTAGTAACATATTTCATGATTTAGTATCATTTTTTTTAAGAAGTGAAGCTCACTTCGCTAGTGGAGTGGATGTACAACCCAGCCACCCAGGTTCAAGTCCTCACGGGCGCGAATTTGGGTTCTTATTATTTAAAAAAACACACCGCTTTCCTTTCAGAAAAAAGTATCATTTTTTCTCACGGGAAAATGATTCAGTATCAATTGATTGGGTATATAATTCTACAACACTGTCAGTATTTCTTTTCACATGATAATCCTACAACAATTCGCACTAGTAATTCTACAACGCACCCGTAACCCATTTAATTTCACCAAAGAAGCTGCACCGTCGAAATGACGAAGAAGACGCCAAAGCGGCTCCATCGGACGGCGGAGGACGCAAGGACGCCACTTGGATTCAAACCTCCATTTTGCTGAGGCCGAAGATGACGGAGTTAGTCAGTGCAAATCAGTCGGCCTTCATACGAGGGAGGAACCTACATGACAACTTCGTGCTAGTGCGTCAAGTGGCGAGGAAGATTAACCAGAGAAGGCAGAAAGGGGTATTGCTAAAGCTCGACATCTCGAGAGCTTTTGATTCAATCTCATGGGCTTTTTTGTTCGAAGTGTTGAGGCACATGGGGTTCAGTGAACTGTTCCACAAGTGGCTTGCGGTTCTCCTGAATACCGCAACCACTAAGGTCATGGTGAATGGAGTGCCGGGAGCGAGAATACAGCATGTGCGTGGATTACGGCAGGGAGATCCCACCTCACCATTGTTGTATGTGTTGGGGATGGAGGTATTCACGGGGCTGATATGCAAACAGTTGAGGAGAACTGGCTTTCAGAGCTAGTAGGGATCCGGCCGCTGCAGCGAATTTCAATTTACGCGGATGATGTAGTGCTATTTCTCAAGCCGGATATCTTGGAGCTGAGAATGGTTAAGGAATTACTGAGAATTTTCGGTGAGTCTTCAGGTTTGGAGATCAACTATACAAAGGCAACAGCAACTCTGATAAGAGGTGGACCATAAGATGAGGAAAGGGTGCAAAGCCAGCTAGGCTGTCAAGTAACCAATTTTCCTATCAAGTACCTCGGACTACAGCTTGCGCTTCGGCCGCTCACCAAGGCGGAGTGGCAGCCGATGCTTGACATGGTCACGGACTTCATGCCGGTCTGGCAGCGCGGGATGATAGCAAGGGAGGGACGTCTGGTCCTGATCAAGGCGGTCATCACTGCAAGAGCAGTACACCTACTGCTTGTGGCGGAGCCCGGTTGCTTGAGGAAATTGAAGGCTGGATGCGATCTTTTTTCTGGCTGGGAAGAAGGAAGCAACTGCTGGGCAATGTTTGGTAGCGTGGGACACGATATGCAGACCTGTCATATACGGAGGACTTGGAATCAAAGACCTAAGACTGCACGGGTTGGCATTGAGAACGAGATGGGAGTGGTTGCGGCGCACAGATCCTTCTAGGCCGTGGCATGGACTTCTGGCTTTGTGAGACAAGGAAGCTCTGGCAGTGTTTCAATGTTTTGCTGAGATTACAGTCGGGAACGGGGAGAGCGTGATGTTCTGGACAGACAAGTGGATCAATGGCCGCACTGTGTCTGACATTGCCCCACGAATCCTTGAGGCTCTGACCACCAGAAGGAAAAACATGTGCACGGTGGCACAGGGTTTGGCGGACAGTAGCTGGACACTGGACGTCGTGGATGAGCTGACGGAGGAAGGTTTCGATGAATTCACTAGGCTCTGGTTTGAAGTAAACATGGTGGACAGAGATGAACAGCGACCTGACTCTTTCAGGTGGAAGTGCTCGAGCTCGGGTGCTTATTCGGCCAAGGAGACATACGGAGCTCTTTGTCAAGGGCGAGAGAGATGTGCAGTGGCCAAACCGATTTGGAGATCCTTTGCTCCCACCAAATGCAAAATATTTGGATGGCTCGCGACCAAGTATCGCCTCTGGACTTCAGATAGGAGATCAATACACGACTTGCAGGAACACCCGGACGCATGCTACACTTGTTTGCAAGACGAAGACAACGCTGATCACATTTTGGTGCAATGTGTGTATGCGAGAGAGGTCTGGCTCGGATGTTTGCTTAAAGCCGGGCTGCAGATTCAGGAGCCTAGCCCTGATACTACGCTGGAGTTGTGGTGGCTTCAGGCTAGAGAACGAGTTCAGAAGCGGGACATGAGGCAATTTGACACGTTTGTGCTCTTAGTAGCCTGGATGCTCTGGAAACAGAGGAATGCGCGAGTTTTTGGCCGCACACGTGATCAGTGCAATGTACCACAGCTTCTGAGTAGGATCGGAGACGAGCTACAGCTTTGGCAACAAACTAGAGGGAGACGGCGTACACATGACGCGAGAGAGTAGCTAGTGTGTGAGTGCGGAGTTCGGCTAACCCTAATGTTCGCATTTAGGGTTCAGCTTCTTGTAAATTGATCACTCTTCTTCTATAAAGCTATGGTATGCCTTTGGCATACTCTTAAAAAAAACCTCCATTTTCACTGCCCCCCTTGAAATCCCCAAACTACCCCTCCCTCCCCGGTCTCCTCCTCCCTGGTCGGAACGGAGCTGTGGCCACCACCACACCATCCCCCTTCCCCAGCTCCAGCCTCCTAGGGTTTCCTCCCGATCCAACCCATGGCCAAGACCAAGCAGGGCAAGAGGGACGTCGAATCCTACACCATCAGGGGCACCACCAAGGTCGTCCAAGGTACCTACTCTCCTCCTCGATGCTGCCTGCTCCGTCCGTCGCCATCTGCGCCAAGATTTGCTCTTTCTTTGATTGATGACCTGTTTTTTTCTGGATGCCAAGTCGGGGACTGCGTGCTGATGCGGCCGTCGGACACGGACAAGCAGCCGTACGTGGCCCGGATCGAGAGCCTGGAGTCGGACGGGCGGGGGAACGTGCGGGTGCGGGTGCGGTGGTACTACCGGCCGGAGGAGTCCAAGGGCGGCCGGCGGCAGTTCCACGGCGCCAAGGAGCTCTTCCTCTCCGACCACTTTGACACGCAGAGCGCGCACACCATCGAGGGCAAGTGCATCGTCCACTCCTTCAAGAACTACACCAAGCTCGATAACGTCGGCCAGGAGGATTTCTTCTGCCGGTTCGAGTACAAGGCTGCAACCGGCGCCTTCACTCCTGACCGTGTCGCTGTGTATGTGACGTTTTCCTTGCTTGTTTCAGCTGTTGATCGATCTGGTTTGCCTTTGATTGCTATGCATTATGAGCCTGATTGTCCTATGGTAGTTTGATTTGGGGCTTTTTTGTGAAGGTACTGCAAGTGTGAGATGCCGTACAATCCTGATGATCTCATGGTGCAGTGTGAGGGATGCAAAGACTGGTAAGTCTATGAAAAAAATGTCATTTTTTCCCTTGAGTTCAGGTGGCTGAGTTTGCTGGCTATATTGCCAGCAGGAAGCATCAGCAATAGCGTATCTGGCTTATATCTAATTTTCATTGTGTGTCATGAATTAGTTTATCTTGTTTTGGGTTTTTTCATTGGAAAGCCAAGTTAAGTGTTTGGTTAGTACTGAAGATGGCCAAGTACAATTGATGAACATCCGAGGTTCCTTACAGCCTGATGTGGATTCTTATGCTTAATTAAAGTATGTAGTAATAGTTTACACTGATGCCACATGCATAGTTTTCATTAGATATATAATTCTGAACAACAGTGTTAACCTCATACCATCGAAAGGACTGCTTCTCTCTTAGAAAATTCAGCAATCTTCTTGTCGTGTGACTTGTGCTCTGTTTCAGCATGTGCATTGTGCTTTTGCTTGGTTGTTTGAGAAATAGTTGTCCGACTTTATTGAGCTGGCTCTGATGCCATTTCCCAGTTGAATGCTTGGGAAGTGATGGAACTCAGAACTGAAGGTCTCTTCGTGTTCATAAAAGTTGATTGTTTGACCTTTTTTTAACTCCAAAGATGTTTGGTCTACATAAATACATACATCGTTGTGACATACCATGTCAGAGCTTAGAAATCAGTATTTGACACAAGCACCGCAATCATTACTTTTAAGAGCACATCCTTATTTTCAATCCTAAAAATGGTTATTATCTGTGGCTAAAGCATTGCTTCTCATCTTGTTTTTTGCAAGGAGCACCTAATTTACATACGTACAAAATATCATCTCAAGGAACACAAGCAGATTTATTACTCCATAAAGATGCAACACAAGAGATGTTTGCCATTTGTTTCTTCTTAAAGAAATGCAAAGCAAAAAAAGATTTGTTTCATTTCTTCTACTTTCTCGATGAAAGCTCGCCTTTTTTGGATTAATAATTTCTTGTCTCCTTTAAGCACATTTGCTTCAGCTAATTTCCCACTGCAGTTATTCTTATCTGACCACCGATCAGGTTCAGTGTCTTTTAGAATAAGGTTCAGTGTCTTTAGCATTTCTTTTCCTACTTTCTATTGCCACCGATAGGATATAGACGTGGCATTGTGCCCTTTCTATTTGCATACAAAATATTTAGCAAAATATTGCTATTTGGTGCCATGCAGCTTCATTTCGGTTCTTTCTAAGCTACAATAGACCTTCTTTACTTGCATATTTATTGAGAATGTACCTTTGAACCTGTGCAGGTTCCATCCCACATGTATGGGAATGACCATTGAGCAGGCCAAAAAGATAGATAATTTCCTGTGCGCGGATTGTGCTAAAGAAAATGGCACAAAGAGACCTTCAAACTCATACCCGAGCTCACCAAGTTCTGATTCTAAGGTCAGTGAAGTTTTTTCCCATTTTTTTGACCGAAATATTTATTATTTTTCTGCTTGTACATAGCTATCTTATAAAAACACAAAAATCGTTTTTCAAAGTTCTAAATGTTTTTAACAAAATCCCACAAAATTTGTTAAATTTCACTAATAAATATGTTTCTTTGTGTGCTACATAAAACAAAACAAATGCGTGGACCTATAATAGAAAACAATACATTATTATACATCCACATAAACACATTTCTGTATGAAATTTTATCGGTACGTAGTGTATGTACTCATGGAAACTTTCAGGCTTTTTTACTTTTTTTGGAATAAAAAAGTTAACTCGAAGGAATCCGAGCTCTATTTGTGTTTTCTGGTTATGGTAAGTCAGGACCTTAAATTGATTTTCTGAGATTATCTTAGAATAAATAACTAAAGCCCTGGTAAAACTAACTTGTATAATGCAGGAAAAATTTGTGATCTGCTGGATGCCCTAAGCTATTAGTGGTATTAGGATTTTATTTATAGGTCATCTGGGCCATCCATTAGTATCTCAGTTCATGCGTTCTACAGTGAAGATGAACTAGATATATAACATTCTTATCAGCACATTCTTATCTGGTACCCCTCTTAATTTAGGGCTCATAAACTGCAGGTTGAGCCGAAAAGGCGGAAGAGGTAATTGCTTCTACAAAAACCATCCCCGGTGAGGAGATGCACTGTCTATGGCGTCAGCTCTCAGTTGCTGGTGCAAACTAAAACGTGGTGGTGTACAGTGCACATGGAGAGGAGCTAGGCTATTTAACTGTAGGACTGAAATTATGTTCTGTTGTTGTATCTCGGGAGCGTTTCCTGCAATCTAGGTATCTGCGAGGGGAAAGAAGTCAGGATATGTAGTGTCATTTCCTATTGTCAAAGTAGCCCTTGTGTGGTGTACTGTCGGCTTGTGTGGTTAAACCTGTTCCCGGCAGGGAACGTTCTCCCTCCCGTGTGAATGATGATAGCTTGACTGCTGGTTGTAGCTTCACAGTTTAGATGTGTCCAAGAGTTCTATGAACTGGTGACCTGGCGAAGTATTTGTGTGGTTTCAATAATCCTGCAATAATTCATTTTGTTATGTGATTGATTGCTCGACTGGATCACCTAATCGGTACATACTTTTAGGGGTAGTTTATTCCTAAGTTGGCTGAAAAATTATTAAATGTTAGGAGCCTTTCCAAATCTTTAGATCATCCCAACCATGCTCGTCTCTATCCCACTTCATATAGGAGTATATAGGCTGTAAGCCTGTAACTGCAGACATTCAAGACTACAACTTTTGGCTTCAGGAATGTGCACGTAATTTATAGGATTTTTTTTTGAAAAGCAGGATAACTCATGTCCTTCGCATCAACTAATGCACATAGCCATAGGTAATTTATAGTCTATTTTTTATCAGGGAAGGGGCTACGTTCATGAATGCATAATGCTGGGCTAGTGAACATAATTAAAAGTGGAAACCTCAATTGTCAACACGAGGAAGCTTGCTAGATTCCTCCACGAGGTGCTGGACCTCCTTGGCAGGCCTCAATCCTTGGCGAGTTCTTGGAGAGCCAGCGAGGACGGGGGAGACGTCACCTCTTCTAGTTGGTGTTCGTCAGAATGGTTTGGACTCTTTAGACGATTCGCAATAAAATGATGATTGAGTGGGTGTTTCTTCGGCGTGCATCTGACTCTAGGTTTAAAGTCCTTTTTTTTTCAGTGGTGACACCCGCTATGTAGGCAACGGGACAGAGGGCGACTAGATCACATGCCGATAGGCTTCTGACGACCGCGCGTCTTCTCTCCTCTCCACCTAGTCGCTGAGCGCCGGAGGGTCTCGTCTTCTGTTCTTTCCTTGTTATTCTCCCCAAAACCCCTATGCTTCCCCCCCCCCCCCCCCCCCCCCCCCCCCCGCGCATGCTCTTCTAGCTATTTTCTTGTTATTGGCTTACTTGTGCTGCTGCCCGAGCGAATCTCTTTTGTTTTTCGTTTATGTTGGCAGTCTTGTATGGACTTGCTTGGCGTGCTGCTTTATTTATAAAGTGGGACGAAATTCTATTTTGAGAGACATTATCTGGAGTACTTTGTTTTTGTTCTGGAGTTAGTCGTGCATGCGTTCTTTCTCACCATCTCTCTACTAGCTATGCAAACATAGACTCCATCTAATAATCTCTATCTCTAAATATTTTTTCCTTTCCATGATGATGGTTGGTGATGGGACGTAAACACCAGTGAAAGGGTACGTACAATCGGAACCCTCCTTTGAGCTGTGTGTTAGATTTACAGTTTCAGGATCTTTGTACTATACTGACGGACCAAGCAAGCACATGAATCTCAATATCTCATCCCTCAAGTCTTAATTTCTGCTATTTTCATACTCACCATACTCTTGATAAGTAAAGAGAACGACCCCCTAAAAAAGGTACAAACATAAATATTGTTGAGCGCTGGATGCGTAGAGCAAAGACATGATGTGACTACCTGTAATTAGCACACAGCTACGCTATATGCCTTCAGTAGACGCCCTCAAGTTTCAGTTTTTGAGGAACTGCAGGTCATTTTGGAATCTAAACATGTCCATCGAAACTTCGACCATTATTACTACATCGATCCATAACAAAATTGCCACGCGAACATAGCAGGCAGATATATATGTCTTCAAAATCACTATGCTTCAAAATCACTTGCACGATAAAAAAAGGGTTCATGACATTTGCTTAAATAATACTAATAAGTAATAACACCAAACGGTCAAATGGTGCATCCGCAGCAAAAACAGGGAATCTTCGGGCCTACTTACGCCAGATTCAAAATGGCTACAGAAAGTAGAAATTAAGCAACGATAATTGGGGTAGAGACTAGTGGTGGCAACTATTAAAGTTTCATCAATCCGATGCCGTCCAGAATTCATCATTGCAGTGAAGGTAGAAGGCAACCCAAACCTATTTTCCTCATAAGGGCGGGTGAAGAATCCTTGGAGTAGTGAACTGACTTGTCAACACCCAGCGCAGCTTGCAGAGATATCTCACCACAATACTCAATGACCAATGACTCTAACTTATGTGCACGTTTCAGTTCAGCCACTCGAACATCAGTCACGTGATGACACGCCCGAAGTGTGAGATTACTCAAGCATGGGGTGTGCGCAATGAAGCGCATCCCAGCATCAGTTAGCGCTTGACACAATATAAGCTCGAGTGTCTCCAGATGTGGTGAGGACGAGAGGGCCTTCATCCCCTTGCTATTAAGGAAGTTGGCGGTATTTGAGAACGTAGGCTCGAGACGAGCCCGGCTTTGAATTAATGAAGCCATCAACCAGCCAGGGATTACACAAGGCCACCAATACAACCGAAAGCACCGATCACCACCGCGACCGAACGATACAAGGGTGCACACTGAACAGCTTACAACTCTACACTAAACAACAAGCATAAAAACTAAGAACATGAAGCACCGCTTGCTGAAGTGAAGACTGCAGCAACTCCAGGGCAATAACACCGCGTAGGAGAGGCAAAGGGGCACTGCCTTGATCATGTCGTGAGCGAGGAGCACCAAGAGCTGGAGCAGAACAGCACCTTCCTGCTCTCATGCCGAAGAGAGCCCCAACCCTCTCGCCTAGAAAGTTGGCGGTATTTAGCACAAGAACACGAATAGGGCAGGACTGAATGAGTGCCAGAAAACCCTTCTGTGTGAATCCTGTTTCTAATAGCCAGTCAGGAGAGCATCCTGTAAATCTGAGGTCTACGACCTGAAGCGAGTAAAGGCTGATATCAGTAAATGACGTCCTGGTATCATCATAGTAGCGCTGAAGTGAGAGCCAAAGTGTGATGCTTTTAAGGTTGTTGCAGCTCCGGGATAATACAATCATGTCATTGTCATTTAGCGCATGAACATACTCAAGGGAAAGGTTCTCCAATGCTTTACACTTCCCTAGGACAACACGTAGTCCTATTTCTGGCCAGGTCTTAATATGTGCCAACCTTAAATCCTTCAGACTCTCATAGCACAAATCATATATATCCATGCTGTGAGCATCGTACGAGGGATCATAGAACTCACCTGGATAAAGATCATATTTTCCTCTCTTCCTCTCAAACTCAAACTTATGGAGCTTCAGCCATCCTGAACCAAACTTTAGGAGGTCATGGTGATTGATTCCTTTGCAGTTCTTCACTACAAGCTCTTACAACGATCCATCCCTGCCAAGGTATTCCAGCCACTCTACGCTGTCGATTTTCCCGCAATCAATAAGGTCGAGAGCAGATAGACTCGTGCAACCAACTGCAACCGAGAAAAGGCCAACTGAAGTTATTTGTGGCGTGGAGTTCAGCCTGAGAGACACCAATTTCTTGCAATAAGCTAAGCAACCAAGCCCAGAGTCATCGACGTATGCGCAGAAGCTTAAGGTGAGGTCAGTCAGCAATGAACAGTGAGATGAAAACACAAGAAGGCCTTTGTCAGTCCAGGTATCCAACCAGAGTAGTCGATTTCCACTTTCCGCAAATTTGGGAACCGGGCACACAATGATGTCAGTGCTTTTGTAGCAGTGCAAAGACAGGAACCAACAAGGATAGCAGCCCTTTGATTCCCCTCTATCGTGTAGAGCTGCTTTGACACCAGGGAAAGAGAATTCAGATCACTTGTGCTGGTGATCTTCTTGATAATCTCTGTCACCAGAGCCTCCGGTAGGTCCTCCATCGAGCAAATTCAGCTCTACCAATTAAGTAATATCAAGGTTCAGAAAACAACCAAAGAGTTGGACTAAAAACTAATGATATATCAGAGTAAAGCATGTAAATAGATTGAGATCACACCGGCAGCACTAATCACGAAGAATATACTGATGAACTTTGAGCATTTACTGCATCCATCCAAAACTTATGCCTTCTTTATAAGAATGAAGATTAATTGAAGTATATAACACCTTATCTATCCCAATATTGATAGCAAGAAACAATGAAGCTACGAGCCACATGATTAAATTAAACTTCAGCCATAAGAAGCAGAGCCTGGATAACAAATGAACGAAGAGAATACAAAGAAATAAACTATAACTGAGTAATTTGGCGCAAGCAATTCCTCGAGACAAGACTCTGTGCTGAATCTGAACCTACTTGTATGGAGGCACATGCACCTAATTCTTTTTAGAAAACCAGAGCATGAAAATTAACACTTGTAGCTCCCGGGAAGAAAGTAGGGATTTAAACCGAAACGAATTAGAGATGATTTTCTACTAGATCACACGATGTTTTTCTTTTTGAGAACTTTACCAGGAGGGAGGATCCCCACCTGTAATTGGTGCTTACAAATTCACAGGAAGCGACGTCAGGTGATCACGCTACACCACAGGGTGCAGTCATCAATCATTAACTAGAAATGATGTTTACTGCAACCCTAGCTAGTACTCAATTGCAAAAGGCTCGATTTTTTTCCTAGGAGAATGGCTTTACAACATTAACTTTAAAACGGATGATACTGCCGGTTTTCAAGCGAATCAAAAAAACCATGTGCAGTTGTACACTCGAATCGGGGAACAAACGAGCAGGGGTAGGGAGAAGGGGAGAGAAACGGCGGTACCTCACGCACGACCGGGAGAAAGAAGCAGCGGCGATAGAGAATAGACCGTAGGGAGGGTATCTCCGCCGCCGCTCGACCTCGGAGATGTCGATCGATGAGACTTGTCCCCTGTGGGGTGGAGGAGAACTGAGAAGGTGGCATCACGGCGTTTCTTCTTCATTCGCTGGGCTCACCGTTAAGCTTAGCCGGCTGACTAGCCGTTGCTAGCAGCCGGCATGTTGAGGTTCTACGCACGTCCTCCCTTCCATTGTTTTTTTTAGAAACTGTGGGGCAAAAGCTTTGCCCCATATATTAATTAAGAGAGAAAGTGCCCGGTTTATTAGTGGAAGAAACCGGGCGAAAACCATACAACAAACACCAACAAAAAGGAAGAGACCGTCACAACCACAAAGGGCAACACATAAAACCAGCAACCCCAAAGCGACACCACTCTACCTAAGCAACCGCAGACAGACGACTACTCCAGGACCACCAGCTGCCGCTAAACAGTCACGGGCGCCTTAGCAACGGCACCACTTTGCTTTCCTATGCTCCTAAGAGCCTTCTTCACCTTCTTGATTTTGCCAGTAGAACCCTCCTCGGCTAAGAGGCAAGCAATCGCCTTGCCAGAACCAGGGCTAGCTACCTCCAAGCAGGCGAGCAAGCCACCAAGCTTATCCGCAAAGACCCGCGCGTCAATACGTGCCAACATAGCATCACGGTCAAAGAGGGGCGACCGGATGGACTTCATCGCCAAAGGATCAAGAGCTTCCTCATCAACAACAACCTCCGCGGACTCCAAATAGCCCAACTCCACAGGAAGCATCGTAGATGGTTCCCCACCAGGCTCCTCTTCCCCACCAGGCTCCTGTAGCTCAGGCATGACCTGCCCAACTGGATCCACAAACTCGGTGATGACAGGCGACGTCTCATGCAGACCACGAGGAGAAAAATCTCCAAAGAAGCATTCAGCCCCCTCATCAGCGGAAACAAACTGGAGCTGAGGCGGCAAAGAGACACGCAGCGAATCTCAGCTAGAGCATCTCGAATCTCAGAACGAAGCAGCTCAACCTTCTGAAGCAGCTCCAAGCGCAGCAGAGCAACCTGTGGCTCAAAAGTTGAGACCAAAGAATCTTTGCAACACGCAGAAGGGTACCTCGGTGGCGACGACGAGTGGCCAACGACCTCCGGTGGAGGACAAGGCTGGTCGAACGGGGAGCGGTATTGCTGGCCAGGAGCGCGAGTGACCGGAGAGCAAGCATGAGCGGCTGGAGAGCAATCATGAGCAACCGGAGAGGGAACACGACAGAACCTCTCCCGATGACCTGCGCCACGACAACGGATGCATCTGAATGGCCCGCGACATGCTTTGACTTGGTGGCCATACTCCAAGCAACGAAAACACCTTCCACGAGCCCAACGCTTGAAAGCGAGGCGACGCTCGAGACCCTCCTTAGACAACTCAGGGGGAGGGTCAAGGTCGTAGCGACGCCGCCCACCCACATGAACCCAGCCTCCATCGGCTTCCAGAGCTGCAGCTGTCGCAGAGAGGCTTCCACAAGCCGGCGCGGAAGATGGACCAAGGACAGGAGGCTCCAACTCAAGTATCTTCACGTCGACGAACCCATTGACTGCCCCCCGAGCTTTGCCGGAAACAGCGCCTCCGGTGGTGGTCAGCCCCGACGTACTGCTGGAGGAGGCTCCGGCGAGGGAGCAGCGCCGACGGCAGACGGGGCCGGAACGGCAACCTTCGTGGCCGCGGATGACAATTGCAAGTCGGAGGAGGCGCAAGCAAGAGGAGCAGGGGCCGGAGCGGCAGCCTCAGCGGCCGCGGGCGAGGGCTTCACCAAAATCCTGCCACGAACCGCAGGGTCGGACTTGCGGGAGGCGAGAGCAGCTGCGGCGAGTGCGGTGGCGGTGGACGGCGAAGCCATGGAGACCGCCATCACCGAGGCCACGGGACAACAGGCCGAACCTCCGCCGGAGCAGCCACCGCCGCAGGGGCCTGGCACGCCGCGGGAGCGCGGGGCATCCCGAAACCCCAGTCCATGGGGCCCGACGCGGAGGCCGCCGGCGCGGGAGCCAAGGTCATGGCGGACTTGGCATCTCCCCCATGGCGGCAGGCACGGAGACGAGGAAGGGCGAGGCAACGGCATTGAGGGTTGGCTGACGCGAAGCCAGCTACACAGGAGCTGGCCGAGGAAGCTCCGGAGGCGTGTCGGGGACGCAGACCTCAGAGCCGGCCGAGGCCTGACGCCTAGGCAGCGGCGATGGCGTCACCAGAACCAGATCGGGCGACAAGCTTGATGGCGGAGCAAACGCGGGCGCGGGGCGGATTACCTGGGGCTGGAAGCCAGCCGGGAGCCGCGCTGGGGGCGGCGACAGGGGCGGGACGAACCGGCAGCGGCGGCCGTGGTGAAGACGGCGGCCGGCGCGGTCGCGGGAGCGGGTCCCTTCCATTCTGTGTTCTGTGAAATACTATTGATTGATCTCAATCATGATCTCATTCCAGTGGCTTACGCTCTTTCCCTAGACAATACTCGCCCGAAGTTTGCCAACCTAAAAACCGGAGTCTGGGAACAAAACTATTACTCCATTTTCCACCTCAGAAGAAACTTCATTTACTCTTCGTGAGACACAGCCACAGTTAAACTTTAATAAGATAGCTTTACGAAGCGCATTTGTATATCAAATCTGCAGCACACTATTCTATGAAGTTAGCCCCCAGGAGTTCAGAAATGAAGCGTGGATCTCCAAATCAGCAAGCAGAACAATTGTGCAGCATAAAACAAATTGACATTGAACACATGACAACATACAAAAACACATACATAATAAACTAATTACATGCCAAACCAAGCAACAATTACAAAACAGCATATGGCACAAAGCTACTGGAGCACATACACCCGGCCGGATACCCAACCAATCATCAAAGGTCTCCAAAGAATTAAAAAAAGCCGCGGTGGCAGGCTTAGCTTTCCCTAATCGTCACTTGCCGAAGACATGGCGAGTGTTCGCCTGGAGATCTCCATGTGGAGTTGTTTTACTAGGTTGATCCAGGCACCAACGCTTTGCCCGTCAATGGTAACCCAGTCCACTATTGTTGCTGCCGGTTGCTCATACCACTCGTCAACCTGGAGGTTAGAGGCATCACCAGTAAGACAAAAGGAAGTTAATGGACGAGAGCACAATGCAATCAGTGTGTTGAGCAAACAAATCAGACAGTTGATGTGCTATCGCTGGGGGACTTTGAGCTTGAGATCACTTAGTTAAGTGCTCATGTGGGTGGTAAGTCAAAATCAGTACTCAACGTCACAAGGGAGAGTTTGGACAAAGGGAATGAGAACTGAGAATGATTCCCTCCAGAAAAAAGTTGGGGCAAGTACTCTTCGCCAATGCTGGAGTGGAAAAGTTCCTGCTAGCACTATCACTTCTCTCATCTGATTAAAGTGAAACTGCATTGTTGTGATCCCCCTTGAAGTTGAGATCTTAGTTGATTGGTGATGCAGTAACAAATTAGCAAAACCAGAAGGCTGTTGCATGCAAGTTAGTACGTATTACTTACCAATCCCCTCACACGTCGGCAATCCTCGAAGCACCTTTGTGCCTCTTGAACTGCATTTCTCAGTTCTGGCAACCACCGTTCTGCCACAACCTTTTCTTGTTCGCCGGCTAATTTAAGACAATAGTTGGCCACTCTACATAAAGGAAGGGCACATCGGTAAGCATTGTAGGAAAAAAATACTGAAATTCACTAGGTAAGAAATACCAGGAAGACAGATAATGACTCTGCTCTCAAACAGAGAGCAGGCTAAAGTGAACTCATGCTATTCACTGGGATGTCGATAAAGTAAAATGTTCTGGACAAATAAAAGTATAGTGCACAAGTGTTCCTGATTAAAAAAGAATCCAAAATTATTAGCATTGACGTCAGCTGCAAGAGGGTTTTATTTTCCTGGTCATCGCCATAGTGTAGATGAGGTTTACCTGACCAAAATACCATGTATGGATACAATAATGCTAAGTAAGCCCATCATTCAAGGTTAAAGTATCTTCCCATGTAAATTCTATAGAATGTCAGTGAATTCACAAATGCCAGAGTTACTATCACGTGGCTGTGAAGAGAACATGTATACTCGCCACTTTCAAAACAGTGAAAACATGTTGCGCTCCAAAGTTGAAGACAACCTATGATGAAATTCAGCATGGCATGGTATAACATGCACCTATTTTGATTATATTAGCTAAACGACCCATCATACTGTTATTTGTAGTATGAGGAAAGGACTACCAGTAACAAGCCATCAAAGAAATGAGAACACAATCAATATTCACTCCGATATGCCAACAAAGAAATGAGATCAGAAAACAATATTCTCTACGCATGCCAACAAACTGCACTCGAAAAATGACTGCAATAATACAAAGTATACCCTCTGTATTAGTATGATGTCTGGATTTTACAAAATATCTACCGCTGCAGGAAAAAAAGAGCATACCTTTCATATTCTTGCTGAGCACGATGTGCACGGTTTAGCAAAACACGATCGTTCTCCGCAAGATTTCTTCGTGTGTGCACCACATTAATAGCTTTTGATAGATCCTCTAGTATACTAGCTTCAGAACCACAAGGTTTTAGGCAAAACTCCAGTGAACTCAAAACTGATGCTAAGCCAGAATCTGTGGCTTCTCCTGGCGAGACTGTTAAACATGAAACCAAAGACAAGTGAGTAGTCTCTATTGCCTAAGAGAAGAATGTCAAAATAGTTCATAATCAAGTGGACAAAAAGGCACATGGGAAGGGGAAGCACTCTTTGTTGCAAACCAGTGGGTCCAAGCATAGGTAGATATGAAAATGTACTCCCTCCGTTCCAAATTAGATGACTTCCATTTGTCCACATGCGGATGTATCTAGATGTGTAACAAGTCTAGATACATCCGTATCTAGACAAATGGAAGTCATCTATTTCGGAACGGAGGGAGTATATGTTTTAACAGAGTTAGTGCTAAAAGTGTTCTGAATGTTCTCTCTTTAATTTGTGATGACACCGTACTAAATTATCGATTCTGTTCAGACGGTAGCATTGGTTGCATACGATAGCAAAAGAGACTTGGCCTTAAGACCTTCAGTAATAAACAGATGTCATCTATGTACTACTGTCTAACTGCGACCTAAGATGACTTTCTTTAAGATAAAAAAAACTCTTTTATCCTTGCTTGACCCAGACTCCAAATCATCGCAGGCATGGAGACCCCCATGGCCGGGAGGGAAGGACATATTCTACCTTAATATGGTTTAATAACATAGAAGATCATTACAAGAAAAGAGAAGAGAAGAATTCCCAACACAACTGTACCAGAATTATACTGAAGAGCAGTAGAAATGCGGCATATAGATGGTATGGCAGATGGATCTCTAGCACCAGCTCTCGCAGTTAACATAGCAGCGTGTTTTTCTGCAGCTGCGAGTGCTTCTGATCCTGTAGCACCGTTAGAACCCACAGCCTCCAAAAGGGCCTACGAAGCGAGAACATCAGCGAATCAATTTTCATAAGATTAAATTAGCATAAATTCAATATGTTACCAACCTGAGGAGTTGCCGGTAACCTGCATAAGCTGTTCTCCAAACTTTGACCAAACGCGACTAATTCTCGCTCAATGAGATCTCTCGAGTTAGTCGACATGTCTACCACAGCATTGCATGCAGGAATGATTGTCCTTGATGCATATCCTCTAGCAGATAACGGTTGTTGCTCCCAAAATGCTGACGCTTCCTATACATGACGATTCAGTGTCATCTTTCGAGAAATAAACATATTTATAGTATTTAAAAGAGGAAATACAAATAGAGATGTGACCTAGCCCCATGAGTCCCCACCCCCTACCACAAGTAAAATAATTCTCTTGAACTCCTAGCTCCTATAACCTCCATAACACTGCCAGCAATTATGGCCACAAATCCAATAGAAAATTTCTTAGTTCAAGTGGCAATATATTACTTTAGCTCATTGCACTGCTGCTGTTGATGCTAACTTGCTAATCATGCTGGCAACAGTGAAAGACTTGAAATTTCCTTTCATTAATATGTTCATGTCATGTCAAACAAATTCTAGTGTTGAAAGATAAAAAAACACAACATTCCAAACTAACCATATTGGCCCGTAGAAGAGCACTGTAAATGCACTCGAGTTCTGATCTACGAGCGTCAAACTCTTCGATTTTCTTCCACTTCTTTTTCAGAGAATCTTCCGCTTCTTTCCACTCGGCGCATAATTTATACAAACGTTGTACCTCGGATGTTAATGTATTCAAGCTTGCCTTCAATCCAGCAACTTCTCTTTCTTTGGCCCAAACATCCAGCTAAAATAAGGTAGCCAACACTATCAGGAAAAGATAATGACTTATACAGTGTTTTTTTAATTTTCTATGATGATATAGTTGCAAAGGATGATGCAAAACTGATAGCATACAAGCAGCAAGCGCACGTAGCTTTCAAATCAAAGTTTCAACACAATTTTGTAGAAAGAATCCCAACCAGCGTGTCTTGAACAGTGTCAGAGTGTCCAGATAAATTATTGAATGCATGATCTCAAGCTATAAGCACATCCTATTGCTAAAAAGGTTTCCTGACAGTGGAAGGCTTATCTGAACTTAAAATGGAACTGGATTGTTTTTGTTTTCAAACATATGTTATTTTGCTATTCATTATAAGCTTAAAATTTAGAGTGACATTTTGAAAAGAGCATCTTATATGGCATTTATCATATCATGATGACATTCTGAATTCGTACCTCCAAGTGCCTGCTGTTTGTCACGTTCTGTGGGGTGTTCCCAGTAGGCAGCTTCTTACTTCCTGTCGTGTCAACAGTTCCATGGAGCCGCTGCAAGAGCTTCTGACTTAGAGCTTTAGCTTCTGCAGCTTTATTTAAAGCATCTTCTGTGGCTAAGAACTGCTGAACATGTTCTTTCTGCAAGGACAAATGCAATACAGAAGTTAACTTCGTTGTCATGTCCTTGATTGGTTGAGGATCTAGGCAGCATGAACAAAAGAAAATTTCAGTGTAGCCAGTGGCAACAGAAGAGCTAGACGTAATCACGAAACTTTTGGAAACAGAACAGAAGCAGAACTGTGAAATGTCTAGAGAAAATAAAAGGCCACTTTAGAATAACAAATCCCTAAATGATAACTTGACATCGATTTCTGAGAATGAACAGATGAAGTAATGGAATACAGAAACTGCAAAAGGTAACAATTTGCAGAAAGGAAGAGGTGCATAGAAGAGAAGTTCGTGTATCCAACATAAATAATATCAGTGTACTCTTCTGTAAATGTAGTGGACATAAACAATTATGTTACTAGGAACCTTAAACTGTCTCTTAAGGGGATACCTGTCGCTCTAGTAGCTGGTCATATGTTCCTCGGGTCGACAGCTCTGATCCAATCTTTCCATTGCCATACACCTGATACGGTAAGGGTGAGCTTGCGTCAGTTGAAGCAGCATCAATGACCTGCTCATTTTCATACTTATACCTAGGAACAAAAATTTGTATATCTGGTTAACATCTAACCCAAAGAAATATAAGAAACTTAGCAAGATATTATATTTAGCAAAGCAGTTCAATTCAAAGACCAAATAGCAATTTAAAAAATCTATTTAAAAGTGCAATTCTAACAATGCAAATGATACATCTACTTGTTTGTTTTGGAAAGGTAAATAAAACTCCGAAATAGAATAGAATCCACTCTTGTAGATGCAGAACTACAACCACAGGATTAATTCATGAGAATATTACTAGATTACAAAAATGATCAGAAGTTATTAAAGAATTTTGTGCACATAATCATCATTACTTGGCAGGAATATCTCTCTTACATGTCTGTTCTTGAAATAAGAATAGGATAAATGAATAAAGAAATAGTACCTCAAGAGTTCTGCATCAGCACGTATGTCAATCTTTTCTGTTTCTTTATGTACAAGCATTTTCATACGTGATGTATATGCATTGACCGATTGCAGTAACAAGGAAGGATTCTTTAGAGAATCTAATGCCACAGCTTTTACATCTGCTGGTATTTCACCATCCAAATCAGTGCCCAGCTTTGCCACGTCTAACTGGCAACTCGAATTAATGCCATTCCCTTCAAATGCTGGAAACGAACTCCGAATCATTTCAACCCTATATGCAGCAAGTGTTTCACACGCCTTCCGGATACTCCTTTCGCGCGAGGTCTCTACAAGGACAAGATCTTCTGACAACCTGTTACTTTTGACAGCCGAGTAAAGGTCCTCTCGCTCGCTCTGCAATTGCATCTCCTCAATAGCATCGACAGATCCAGCCACACCTATGCTTGATCTTCGTACATCTCTTGCTTGGTTAACAAACTGATGCAGACGTCGCTGGTATTCAGCAAATATTTTGCAAGCTTCATCACATTGTTGATCATACGCCTCGAGCATAACTTGTTTGTGCCTAAGGTTAAAACATATGGAATTATTATTTTATTCTTTCAATCAAACTAAAGTTGTGGAACATCATTTGGAAACATCAAAGGCATGAAGCAAAAAAGCAGTTCTACATGAAAATTTTAGCTCTGGTCTCTTCTGAACAAACATTATATCAGCATGACAAAATGAATGTCTGAAATTCTTCGCATTTTCAAGTTCATGCCAGAACTAATCTAAAAAACATGTATAGCAATACTTCTGTATTCTATGGTAGTAAATAAATGAAATTGCTGCAGTTCCTTCTAAAAACAGGTCAACTGCATGAGTGCAAGGAGCCTGCCTCCTACCTGATAGCGCACAACCAATGTTTAGGCCACATAAAGTTATAAACGCTAAAAGATGGGTGACCGAATATAATACCAGACACCGAATTTGGACACACTGTTTGCTGAGCATAAACAAAGTGCGGATACCATTTATCATATGCAAATACATCATCATTGTGTTTATCAAGTGAAAATGAAATGCTAACTGTCTCACGCAGTCACGCTAATACGGGTCAATAGAAACAATGAATTACCCACAATTCATCAACTATATCAATGTATTACAACTGAAATTAGAAAGTCGGCATGTACCAGGAATAGGAGAAGAAACAAAAAGGTAGCTAAAATAAAACCACAGGTAAGTATAAACCGCAGTGTAGCAATTAGGGTATCTGTGTATGCTCCTACACTGGAGCATGCGGAATTTTCTGAAGCTTACAGAACATTTAGAATTTTATGGGAAATAGAGCTACTGGCATCTTATTGCTGAAACAGAATTTAGAGTGGCCATAAACTGCACTAATACTAGTTGTTCTACTATCTGTTAGTCTTTAGCGTGGCATCCTTTCGAATACATCAAATCTTTGTTCTATTAAAACAACTCAAGAGTGACACTTCCAAGCAATTCTATCAGTACAGTTTCATGCATTCCTACTAGAATCAGTAAAGTGGTGACAGTCACTAAATATAGTCTTATATCTCAGGCATTTCAATCAATTAATTAAGCAAGCTGCAAAAGTGAAGACCACAATGTAGGGTGCGTATAATCCCCAGCTCTACTATGTGTCGATCGTTCAGGCAGCAAGTGGCATCAACTTGAACATCTCTTCTAATACATCAAACCTTGTTCCCATTAAACTCAACTCAATAGCAAGTGACGCTTTCAAGCGATTCTATCAATAAATTTTCATTCGTTTATTAGAATCAGTATAGTAGTGACAGCCAGTAAATATTACTAGGTCCTAAGGTTTTCAATCATTTCACTCAATAGATTTAGCAAAGCTGAAAACGTGAAAGACCACAATGTAGCGTGACTATAATCCCCATGTGGACAGACTGTTTGTTGGTTATTTGGGTGCCATCAACCTGAACATCCCTTCTAATAAATCAAACCTTATTTTCCCCATTAAAATCAAATAGTGGGTGACACTTTCACTCAATTCTATCAGTAGATTTTCATGCATTTCTATCATGTCAGAAAAGTATTGACAGTCAGTTAACGCTAAGTCCAAGATTTTCAGGAATTCCTATCAGTAAATACAGCAAGCAGCAAAACTGAAAACCAAAATGTATCGTCAATTTGATCCCCATTTCTCCTGGATAGAATCATCAAACCAAGCCGTGGATAGTTCGTGCCCATAATTTCTCGGGGGTACCTGGCACTGGAGCGCTCGCCCAAGACGCGCTTGCGCTCGGCCTCCTCGCGCGCGACCTCGGCGATGCGTGCGCGCAGCTCCTTGCGCTGCCTCCTTACGACCCCGCGCAGCCGCTCCGCCTCCTCGGCGGCGAGGTCGCGCTCCCTGGCCTCGGCCTCCCTGGCGGCCGCGTCGCCCCCGCCCGCTCCCCCGACGCCCCCCTCCCGCGCCCGCCTGGCCGCGACGCCGTGGACGAGGATGTTGCGGCGCGCGGTGGCGACGGTGCGCTCGGAGCGGACGCGGCGCAGCAGGAAGGACCAGACGGGGAGCATGTTCCCGCGGCAGATCTTGCGGAGCTGCTCCGGGGCGGGCGGCGCGGAGGGGTAGCCCATCTCGTCCTGCAGCCACTCGATGATGGCGTCGGGCGACACGCCGCCGGGGCCCGTGCTTCCGGAGACGGAGGAGGCGGGCATCGCCGGCAGGCCGGTGGGTGGGCGGGGGAACCCTAGACGCCCGATCTGGCTGGGGATTTGGATGGGATTGGCGGTGGGTAGTGGAGGGAGCGAGTGGGAGTGTTTTTTTTTAAACTTTCTCCTGCTGGTTTCGTTTGGATCCCTTTGAGGAAGAGAGGGACGGCGTGAGGGAGCTGAGCTGGGTCACGGCGCCGGCGCGGGACGGCTGTTTGGTCGTCGCCGGTGGTCAGTGTTTCGAAATGTTACGCTCTCTTTGGTAGACATTGTTTCGAGCCGGAGTCATGAAATGCGGTCGATATTTCATACCCGCCGTGTTTGATTGTCACGGAATTGGAAATGTCATTTCAAGTGGAATTCTAACAAATGGATTGGTACGTACTGACCCATTTCATTTCTACCAAATGAAACGAAAAGACAATGCAAGACATGTAGCATGGATAGATTGATATGCAGAAAAATAGAAATTAATTGGTAAAGTCGACAATGCAAGACATGTAGCATGGATAGATTGATATGCAGAAAAATAGAAATTAATTGGTAAAGTTCGAGCATCTACTATAATGGAACTCCAAACTCCGAACTCCCGGTAATCAAACTCCAAAGTCCGAGTCCCGGTAATTGACACACTGAATTATTGAATCCCAGTCTAATTTGAACTCTGGACCTGTTTGGTGCACCGGAAACCAATAATCTCGACCGAGAATATATGTTATCTCACTAACTAGACGGCCCGCATATCGTATTTATCTTCCCCAGTTGTTTCTCTCTAGTTCAGGCACACGAAAAAGTCATGTAGCATGCCAGAGGGTCTCGGGCATGGACAGCGTCGTGCTAGTTCTGAAGCTCTCGGAGAGATTTGTTGGGCCGCTCGGAGACTGTGCCCATCGATCCGTTGTGGAGCCGTAGCTCCTCGTCGGACATGGTAACGAGCAGCCCATACCCGTCGAGCTCCTCCTCCCTATAGACTACGCGAATCGCAGAAGCGCGGAGCACCTCCTCCCTATAGACCACGCGGATCGCAGGGTGACACGGATTTGCATGCTTGGTTCGTCCATGCCATGGGCATTAACACAAACACTTACCGTGCACACAAATAGCAAGTCCTTGTTAGTCTTTGGGGTAACAGGGACGTAGTTAGGAAGTTCAGCTGAACGTCGTTGAGTCATAGAGCTCTTGCAGAGATGACTGGAACATCTCGGAGATGGCTGGAGCAGTTGGGTGCCGCCGCGGAGGTGCACATCGGCGAGACAGACGAGCGGTGGATGTACGGAGCGGCGCAGCTGGGCAACACCATGGATACGTTCGCGAAGACGGAGTTGGTGGCTCTCGTGGCAGAGGTATGCACGGACGTGAGCAAACTCTCGTCGGCCGAGTGCCCAGATTGCTACCCTTGTTGTCCCGGGCGTTGCTTGCTCTTGCTTCTCTCCCTCGCCGCAGAAACCCAGACGGCCGACGCGTGCGTGCACCTGCGCCGCAAGACCAGTGGTGGTGGCAGAGAAAGGGGATGGTTTAGTAGAGAAAAAATGGGAGAATAAGGACGGTTAAATATAAATATGACAAGTAGGCCAATGCTGTTAGTGAGAGTAACGATTTGAGTTTTTTTTCTGGTGTGCAAAATTGGTCCAGGGTTTAAAGACCTGGATTCAATAGTCCATGGTGCTAATTACCGGGATTCGGAGTTTAGGGTTTGATTTAGCTAAGCTTTACAAATTCAAGGTTTAGAATGGAGTTTTTCCTACTATCATCCTTATGGTAAACCTGATTGTCACTCTTGCTTCGTGTCATGGCCATATCCGGTCTCTCCCCTTTCCTTTGTTGTTTCGGCTGCGAGATGCCATGATGACAACAACGATCAATAAATGTCTCCATTGTTTGCTTATATTTCATTGTTTGCTTATATTTTATTACATAATGTTGCTTAGAATTTTTTTGGGTCATTCCTTTCTATTTTACTAAAGACAGCGTAAGACACGTGACAGAGATCTGCACACATGCAACTAAAACAATAATGGCACCTAGAAAATAGGAGAACCGAGGTTCATTCTACCTATTAGGGATACTAGTTTTTGTCTCCCTTTGTTGGAGCTGAATTATTCATTGATCTCAGAGATCAACCTTCAAACCTTTTTTAATCTCAGGAAGGCTTTCTCGGGGGGAAAGCTAGTTAGGGAACTACTAAACGACCTAATAAAAGAAATAGAAGACTCACTCTGACCTTTCAAAGCCCTATCTCATATGGTTAATAGTAGAAGGTACATACAATGGTACCATTGACATAAACAAGTTTGACCCTGGCCCATTACTTTATTGCATGGGTTGCGGCAGACCAGGTCTACCCAGGTAATTAAATGGTGTTGGGAAATTCTTTCATCCAACAAGGTGATATCCACCTTGGCCCGCCTCTCTCTCTCTCCGTGTGTGTGTGTCTCTTCTCTCTCTCTTCCCCACTCATATCTCCAAAATATGGCATCCCGACCCCATTCTCTCTTACCCACCATCCTCTAAACTATTGACCCTCCATTTTGCATCGAAAGACACCTTCCCTTCCCTACATGTAGCTATTTCATAACACAAACAATGATTCCTTGGTGTCACCCACATGTTTAGATCTGGTCTCACCGACAACAAAGGATGTCTTCCTTCATCCTCTCGTTTGGTAGACCTAGGACTTCATCCTTCCTCCTTTATCACCGTTGTGTGGTTCAAGCATCCTTACAATATTGTCCTGGTGATTCAACCCAATTTCCTTCATCACTTGGTCATATCAGATCTCTCATCCTTCCTTGATCTTCATGGTGTTCGTATGTTATGACGACGAGGTCAATGGTACGTGTTTACTTAATTGTTTTGTTTTATATTGTATAGGGCTTGATCGGAAATTTGATCGTCCTATTTTCTCCCTCAAAAAACAATGCAACATGTGGCAGACACCCTACCTCACATTCTCAACACCATTTATCCTTTAGCGAGAAGAACGTGTCAATAATTATATGGAAATACATTAAAATCTGGGATATGAAGGGGGAAACTCAGTGGAGAAATATTCGTAAACCCCAAGAGCCATTGCCAAGATAAGCAGGGCTAATCGAGGGAAAAGGAAAGTAATCTTGGCTCTCCTCCCCCCCCCCCCCCCACAAATTAACGTTGAAATATCTAACAGGTCAAAACACACATCCATCTCCCTGCCCTGGACCCGATATATCCCCCCTTCCCCACATCTCCTTTTCCGCCTCCTCTCACTCTTTCTTCTCCGCGTGACAGCCCCCCACTAAACACTCTATCTTCCTCCTTTCATACGCAGAGTTAGATCATGGCAAGAGAGGCAGGGATGGACAACGACATCGACATCAACAACAATGATGGGAAGGTATTTCCGAACGTAGAAGACAAGAACGGTGCAGGGAATGGGAAGGCGATGCAGTCGCTGCATCGGAGCTTGAGCGAGGCGCAGGGCTCCTGAAGCGCAACCGGATGCTGCTACAGGAGATTGGCCAAAACCATGAGGCCCGCAAGGCCGGTTGCCTCAACCGCAACACCACCCTCATCTTTGAGATCCACAACAACATGGCCCGGGTCTGCAACCTCTACTCCTCCTTATCCCGATCTGTTGCCAAGGGCTCCCCTGATGCCGTTGATTCCACCAACAGGGGCTACAAAGAGGCCGCGGCCTCCCCGCTAGAAGAAACAGACTAGCACCACCTGTTCTTCTATGTTTAGATTCAGATCTATGTGTCTTGGCGATGACTAGGGATCAACAACATCGAGACTTTTATTTGCTTTTCTTCTTCGGTTCCTTGATGTGGTATTTTAGCTTTGGGCTAAGCATGTGTAACTTGTTATCAGATTTTGAATAAAGATGCAGGGATCATATTATATCAGTATGTAGTAGTACTCCTATGCAAGCAGCATACTAGAACCATGAAAATTTATGTCCTCCAAGCAATATAACTTTGACATAAAGATGGAAATTCTCGCGCTCCAAATAGTTCAACACCCATAAAACATGGAAATTTCCCATATTCTTTCCATTCATCATAGACATATCACTCTTTTTAAATAATTAGTTAACATTCAATAATCTTGGTAGGAAAAAAAAGGAAAACAATAATGGCATAAAGAATTGAGCATAGAGAGTGAGCCAGGACGAAAGGATGACGAAACACACTATACGACAAGTTTTATCAAGCACCTACGCCATCCGTTGGTTCACAAAAGGCCAATAATTTACCTTGCCCAACATGAAACCGAAACGAGCCAACCAGCCAGGGTGTCACTGACCAAAAAAAGACAAGAAACGGCTCCGGGGTTAGTAATCACATAGTAACGCACTACTGGCCGGTGGTCCAGCCCCGCGTGCGCAATGTGATCCCGCGCTGGGCCGGGCATGAATTTTTTCCAGAGAGCAGGTGGGGAACTCGTGTTCGGTGCACGCCTCGACGCTGGCTTGGATTGCGGCATGGAGTTCACTTGGAAGGTTGTCGCAAACTCAAATGCCATGTCACCGTCATGGCGTATGAGTGTGAGACCAGCATCGTTTCCGTCATACAGTACGATATTTTAGGTTGCATTTTGGCACGTGCAGACATCACGATTCTGATTTCTGGTATTAATAGTTTGTTGTCCCATATAGAATTTTGATTTTGATTTTTGGTGTTAAGTATAAACTAAATGCAGAAATTAACCACCGACATCGGCAACATGGATGTGAGCACCAAGATGTGAATCCTCTTCAATGTGAAATTAATTTTAATAGTATCACTTCACGGTGAAATTAGGAAGTTCAGGTCGTATTATTGTGTGTTTTTGTACATAATACTTATCAGTTATTCTCTTTTGTGTTGTTGTTTTCCTTACCGATCACAATCGATCCATCTTCGTTGACCTCATGATCTTGTTGGGATGGTTATGGTCGGTCGCGTACAGAGGTAGGAGCGGATATGATAGTGGATCTTAGATGCCCCGATGCAATAGTTAGGACAGTGGGACGGAGCTGTCGGCGACACATGACCGAGGATGATGGTGAAACCGATGAAGGACCCATACAAGAGAGATATTACGATTGAGCTTGTTCAACATGTTAAAAAGAGGTCCGGGGAGGATGCAAGGTACAAATGTATGACTAATCCAATATATCTATCTGTCTATCTATCTATTTATACCTCTTATAAAGCCATTTCACATCAATTAAATTTATCCTCTCAACTACAATTTAATCTCTCATACTTTTGTCGACAACTTCTTTTGTTTAAACGGGATTTTGTCGTCAACTTCATATTTCATGTGTATTATAACCTTATTTACATATTAAAGTTTCTAAAGGGATTTCAGCCGCAACGCGCGAGGTAGTGTACCTCTTATAAAGCAAAACTCCACTAAGTGCAATTAATGTTTCTATCTCAACATGCAAACTATCCACATCGCTTACTTTTTTTAGCCAACCAATTGTCCATGTCATCCCACTAAAATGCATTACTTATTGTCTATCCCTACATGTAAGTATCCACAACATTTTTTCTTTTAGACTCTAAATTGTTCATCATCTTTTTTTTTCGTTCGAAAGATCACACCATCCCGCTATGTAATTAAAAATTATTTTTGCCATTAAAGTGAACTTGTTTTCGGCATATTTCTATAGTCAACTTTAGATATCATGCGTTTATTAGATTTCTTAAGAGATACCCGCTACAACGAGCGGGGTATCGTTCTAGTTAGTAGTATGTCAAAACCGTAACATCTAGTTGTAGAAAGCAACATAGCAGAGACAACACCCACATCAATAGAGAGTTTGGATCGCCGGGAAGACAACACCACCATCGACAACGTGCTTTCAAATCCAACAAACTAATAATCCTATATCTTCACAACATATCCTGATTTTTTAACACAAAACATTTTGGCAACACCTAAACGGAATTGAAAAGTATTTTTTGAACAAAGGTCCCTAAGGACCCAAAGACACTTCATCTATTAACAAGCGGAAGGGTTTGTAAGAAAATACAAATCACAACTTGGTCCAGAGAAATTACAAGAGTACCCCAAAAAATAAAATTGGATTGCAATGCTTTCCTTCACGAACTGTGCAATCATCAGCCGATTGGGACAACACTCACTAGGAACGATACCAATTGAGACGATGCTCATGCCACCTCGCAACCTCTAGCTCGCACCGGAGGTCACCGCAAATGTGTTTGAGATAGATGCACTGCTTCCCATTGGCACCAGCACCACGACCAGGAGTAAGAAAAGTAGCATGTGTCGAAACGAGATTTGATCACTAAACGCCATGATTCTATCATGCCACCCTTCGTCTAGAAAGTACCATGGTTGAGTAGAGACCTGCTGCACACTAGTAGCAGCAGTGAATGAGCTCCAACAATACTTCTACACCCGCTCCATCTTAGTCGCGAGCGAATTCAAATCAATTTGACTCCTCTCTAGATCTCACATCGAGCCACATCCCCACCCCTCCGTCTCCATGGCGGCAAGACGAGGAGAGGAAAACTACGACCAAGGCCTGGTCTAGAGGTTCAACCAGTTTATTAAGGAAGCTTTGTAGAACATCGAGCGCTTGGCTCCTCTCTCACCCCACCCTGACTCACAATGACAATGGGAGAGAAGAAGGAGGAGAGGAGGAAGATAGATATTGATGAGAACTCTCAAACGGGGAAGAAGGGGGAGGGAGAGGGAACAATCGGGTTTGAACTGAATTGAAAAGTTTGGATACAGTCTTACGGGCAACAAACACCAATCTGAACCGTTCCTTCGAAAATTTCCAATGGAAAACAATATCCAAAAGCAACCCAGCATGGACCCCAAAACTATAACCAGAAGCCTTAAAAGTATCGTACCCAAGTGGGACCCGAACTCGAGCCCAACTAGATCCTCCAAAAGCCACGCGAAGCCGTCTTGAAAGCTCTCGCAGCGACCAACGACTCCACTCCACGTCCACGGCACCTTCCCCCACCGCGCAAGACTCCTCGCCGAGGTCAGACCAACGAGATTCTCAAATCGGCGGGAGGGGAGGGAACGGCCCGCCGCCGCGCACGTCTACCCGTCGCGGTGATGGCCCCGCCGAGCCCTCTATGGGTCGGCCTCCTCGTGCTCATGCTGATCACGACGGGGCTGCCGCGGGGCGGGGCGTTCGGGCTGAAGCTGCCGTTCAGCCCCGGGGACGTCCTCCCGATCCTGCCGCGGCAGGTGGCGTGGCCCGTCATGAACACGCTCCACAGCGCCGTCGACCTCCTGCCCTCCTTCGTCGCCGCCGTCGCCCCGGGCGACCCCACCCCCGCCGCCTGGAACGGCTCCTGCTTCGCCGTCAACGAGGCCGCGATCCAGCTCACCCCGGGCGACCGCAACGGGACTGAGATTGGCGGCGGCGTGCTCCGTCTCAAGGTCCGCTTTACAAACCTCGAATCGCGTTGACTCTGTTTTTGCTGGATTATGTGAAATTAGGAGCGGCTGATTGGGCGTGTAGTTGGTACCTAATTGATTCCTTACAGGAGTAGAGTAGGTACCTCTGGGAACTACTCAATTGAGTGAGAGTTGTCCTAGTGCATCCTTGCTGCTTAGTTATAATTAAGAAAGGGAAGAAAGGGGTCAACGGAACTTCGTGTTGAATGTGCACATTAGCTTTGATGTCTCACTTTATTTCTGTCTTGCTTGCTGGGGCCAATATGTCCCAGCTATCAATGAACTTTTCAGAGTAATTTTTGTTGATCTGATTTTTATGGTTTTTTCTTGACGACGACTGTAAAATCAATCACTAGAAATGGTAACATCATCATAGATAGTAGGAGCTACGCAACGAAAATAGAATCACAACATCATGGCTAATTGCATTGTTCTTTTAATTTATGATAGTTCTCAACTTCATGCATAATGCATATTATTATAGGATTTCATTTTCTGATTTTGAACACATGTATTTGAAGTGGTTGGTCTCTGGAGGAAACTCTACTTGGTGATTTATAGATTTATCTTTCTACTGAATTGCAATTTGCAACACGTTTTCACTCCATCACCTCACTTGCTCGCCGTGGTAATGCACACCTATACTAGCTATTCTGCGTGAGGTGCTGAATAGTATTATATACATTACTAACTTCTCGGTGGCTATTAATTATTTGCTTGAACTTATCCTGAACTAGCCAATTTAAAAGAAGAATCTTAGCTATTCAGTATTTGCTTGAACCGATCCTGCAATAGCCATTTTAAAAGTAGAATATATGGGTTGACTTGATCTGCACTAGACAAGCTTGTGATCGTGAACATTGGCTGTTTTAGATGGTCTGACTATCTGAGTAAACATGGGTTTTGTGTTAACACGTCTTCCCATTATGCAGACTGCTTCTGCTCAGAGCTGGGCATGCATGGATCTTTATGTGTTTGCAACACCATATAGGATAACATGGGACTACTACTTTGCTGCCCGCGAACACACTTTGGAGATAACATCATGGGAAGAAGAAGCAGAACTGGAATATGTATATCTCTTTCTGAAGGATTTCTTAAACTTCAGTAGCCTGTGAAAGTAATAGCTAATCTATTTCCACGCTTTTATCAGGTGAAGCAGCACGGTATCTCTGTTTTTCTCATGCCATCTGGGATGCTAGGAACTTTGTTATCTTTGATTGATGTCCTGCCTTTGTTTTCAAACACTGGCTGGGGTCAAAATTCCAACTTGGCCTTTTTAGAGAAGCATATGGGAGCTACATTTGAGAAACGCTCTCAACCTTGGGTTGCTAATATTAGAAAGGAGGATATACAATCTGGCGATTTTTTGGCTCTGTCAAAGATTCGAGGACGATGGGGTGGGTTTGAGACATTAGAGAAATGGGTAACTGGTGCATTTGCTGGGCATACTGCTGTCTGCCTGAAAGATGAGAAGGGTGATGTCTGGGTTGCAGAATCAGGCTTTGAGAATGAAAAGGTAATCTATAGCTTGCTATAGTATGAATGAAATCTTCGTTGTTCAGTCGCTAACATGTTTTGGCTGCTGTTGCTTCATTTCTTATCTTCACCCTAATCATGTTCGATAACAACATAACTATTACTGTTACTAATGCTTATCGCCTTCTGATCATACTGAAAATAGTGAAGAATAATCCAAGTTTGTACTTCTTAGTTCTTATCAATGTACTCATCGTTTTGTTTAAATATCATATCGAGCCAAGTTACGCCTGGTAGTTAACCTTTACTTGCTAGGTTAGCCTTACAGTGGTTATACTACTTTGCTCTTATTCCAAGGATAATTTTTATGCCCTTTTGGCTTTCACTAACTGCCTGATCAGCCTTGGTATCTGTCACAAGACTACTTTGAAGCCAGCAGCAGAACTTCTCTTTTCCAAAAAATTGTATATGAGTATTCCATGTATGTTTACTCCTGTACAAATAACTGCAGTCCTGTTTTGTCTTGACTGTACTGAATCTCAATAACAGGGAGAAGAAATTATTGCTATAGTTCCTTGGGATGAATGGTGGGAAATGGCACTCAAGGATGGTTCGAATCCTCAGATAGCCCTTTTGCCATTACACCCTGATATACGTTCTAGATTCAACGAAAGTGCTGCATGGGACTTTGCCCGGAGCATGGTCGGAAAGCCTTATGGCTATCATAACATGATATTTAGCTGGATTGATACTATAGGGGACAATTTTCCACCTCCCCTTGATGCTAATCTGGTAATTTCTCCCCGGCCTTTGCCAATCCTTGATTAATTTTTTGTTTGCACCTTAACCATGTTGCATATTTAGTTTTAGATTTATCAGTGTTTAGACATAGCTCTTCTTGATGTTTCGAGTGCCTATGTAATTTAAGTGTGCAGATCAGATATGGAATTTGTGCTAATGCCAACCAAACTATTGCTTTACCGGAGCCATCTTATTGATACAACCATATTCTGTTTGTCTAAATCTGAATAAAAATCAAGGTTATAAAAAGCGCGCTTAAGCGCACACTTAAGCTCTCTTAGGCTCGACTAGCGCTCAACTGCGCTTAAACGTGCGCTTAATTGCGCTTAGTGCTTTAATTCTTTAGAAAAGAGAAAAGCAGAGACAAAACGCTCAATTAGCTCATAGCGCTTAATGGAACCTTGATAAAAATAGAACGAATTGCATGCTTTGGAGGTATGTCCTTAGTTACTATCTTGTTAAAAGGTTAGGAAGCATACTTGGAAACATGTATCAGTGCAGAAGAAAGCACATGAGTTCTTGAAGTTAGATGCAGACGTGATACTGAATTGGCAATGATGTACTCCATGTTAAAGGCATAAATCTAATAGAGGACCTGGGGCCTTTAATACTGAAGATATATGAGTCTTTGCTTGGTACAAGCTTTCAGTGAAGACTAGTTAACTTAAAAAAGTTGACTCATGTATTGCACCATTTTATCATAGGTAGTGTTTGAATTGCTCAATATTTTTTCATTACTGTTTTTTCAGGTAATGGCTGTTATGTCAATGTGGACTAGATTACAACCACTTTATGCTGCGAACATGTGGAATGAAGCTCTTAACAAACGACTTGGGACTGAGGTTTGTAAACTACTTTGTACTGTGGCTTCTTTTGACGGCTAGGGTGTCGGAGCCTCTAGGGTCCTAAAAGTTTGCGGTGATTCAAGCTCACACAAGGTTAAAAAAATGGTTATGGTTTCATTTAAGCTTTTTTGGCACACGAGTTAGATTCTGGATGTATGCACGCTTGCAGCCTTCTACCGCAACTTAAATGCAATAGCTTTCTCTTGGTGCTCTCGAACTGGCCTGATTGTTTTGCTCAAATAAGCTGTTATTTTTCTTTCTTAAAGATTGGTTATGCTCAGTTGTCAAACTGATGGATCTATTTTATCCAGGGTTTGGACCTTAAGGGTATCATTGTCGAGACTGAAAGTCGTGGCATGTCTTTCGATCAGCTGCTCACCATCCCTGAGCAAGATGAATGGGTATACAGTGATGGCAAATCAACCACTTGTGTTTCCTTCATCCTCGCAATGTACAAAGAGGCTGGAGTGTTTGCTCCTTTCACAGAGTCGATTCAGGTCACTGAGTTTACTGTAAGTGCCGCGAATCCCTTCATCTGTCATAGTTGCAATCGAACATGTTATTCTTCACTTTTCATTGTAGATGAGCTATGCTTTTCCATTAATTAACCTACATTTCTCTTCAAGCCATTTTATCCTTTCACATGATATATATTTATGTCCAGTTTGAAAGTTTTAAATCAGTCTTAGATGTAGAAATGTCTAATCTGAAAGTTCTTAACCAGCCTCTTCATCTGTCATCGGTGCAATTAGAAGTGTCATTCTTCACTTTCATTGTAGACAAGCTTTTTCAGCAGTCAACTCTTGTTCTTCTGGTTGATTGATCCCATGTTACTCTTCTGCCTCAGATACGGGACGCATACATGCTCAAGATTTTCGAGGACAACCAGGCCAGGCTTCCGAGCTGGTGCCACACCGAGGCAGACAAGCCTCCGTTCTGCCAGATACTCGGGGAGTACAGGATGGAGCTACCCGAGTACAACTCGATAGAGCCCTATGCGAAAATGAACGAGAACTGCCCATCGCTACCACCGACGTACAAGCGACCATCACGCTGCTGACATAAATAAGCTGCTGCTGTTGCTGTTTCCGGAAGTAATTGTTGTTTAAGTTATGCGTATAAACAACGCTGTATATAGTTGTTTAGTAGATGGCTGTTTTCACAGGCTAGCAAAGGGCACTCACGGAGCAGTTCTGAATCCAGGCTCCTAGTGTGAACCTGGCTTGGAGAATTTGCTCACATAGATAGAACTTTGGAACGATAGCTATGAAAACTTGATGTTGATGATGTATCTTTGCTTCATGAAGTGTACCATGTCCCTGAAATAAAATCCACTGGCCTTTTTTGCACCGACATTTTTCATTCACCAACATTTTCCGTTCACTATTATTTTTGGTTCATCGGCATTTTTGCTCACTATAATTTTTGGCCCACCGACATTTTCTTGTTTCACTATTATTTTCGCTTCACCGGCATTTGTTGGTTCACTGGCATTTTTTGTTCACCGTCATTTTCCATTCACTATTATTTTTGGTTCACCGGTATTTTTGGTTCAGTTTCTTTTTTGTTCACCACATTTTTCGTTCACAGACATTTTTTGTTCAATATTAATTTTGGTTCACTAGAATTTTTTGTTCACTATTATTTTTTGTTCACCGACATTGTTTTGGGTCACTATTATTTTCTATCAGCAGGTAATAAGTCACTGACATGGTGGAGCCAGCGGCAAGAACATCATCGCAAGAGATGAGCAACGGAATAAAAAAGTGGGCAAGAGTCGATCAACAGGCAATAAGTCACTGACATGGTGGAGCCAGCGGCATGAACCAAGAACGGAGCAACGGAATAAAAAAGTGGACAAGAATCGAGCAACAGAACAATGAGTCACTGACATGGTGGAGCCAGCGGAAAGAACAATATCGAAAGAAACGGAGAAAAAAAGTGGTAAAGCATGTCTCCTAACCCCGAGCATGTCTGGCCGTCGGACACCGTCGTTCCTTGTCATTGCGTGCAGGATGGGGACTGCGTCCGTCAAAAAAGAAAGAAGGAAAGAAAACAAGGCAAACATTTGCAAAAAAAAAAAAGGCAAACATAGTACTAGACTACTAGGATCCTAGGACGCGGCTGAACTGTCTACGTCCCACCCCCGTGTCTGCTCAACCCCACTGTTTCTGACCAAATCCAGCTACTGACACAGCCAGCCACCCCCAGTGACCAACCAGAAAATAGTTTGTGACCGAATCAAACCAGGACGACGGCCTCGTAATCGTATCGTGCCCGTGCGCGCGCCGCGTTCCACGTGCTTGACTCTACTCTATTTCCCTCCCCCTCTCTCCCTCGCCTCGCTCGCGGACCACCTGATCTGCGTCCCTGCCCTGCGGCAGATTGAGATGGATTCCGATAGATATACTAGTAGCTAATAGACCAGACAATCAATCGGACGGAGAGATTGTATTTTTGGAAAGCAATATTGAATCTCCGAATCTGGATTCGCCCTGATCGCGTCCCCGCTCTGCTCTGCCCGGCGGCGGCGGCGGCTATGGGCGCGATGGGCTGCCACCGGATCGGCGCTGCGGCCAGCTGGCTCTTCCACATGGAGGACGACGACGGGGAGGAGCAGGACGTGGGCGCCGTGCAGGATCCGGGGGCGGACGAGGACTGGGGGCTCAAGCTGGAGAAGAAGAGGGGGAGAAAGAGGAAGATGCCGCGCTCGTCCGCGCCACGCAAGCGCCGGCGCGTCGCCACGTCCTCGCCCTCGCCTGATGATCCCTCGTCCGCCTCCACCTCCGGGGCGACGCCCGCCTCGTGGAACGCCGTGCCCAGGAGGCCGCGCAGCGTCGTGAGGAGCAAAAATAGCACGCCCAGCGCCAGCACCGTCGTGGCGCCCGCGGAAACGGACGCGGCGGCGGCGGCGGAGGAGGAGGAGGCGACGGCCAGCAGAAGCGGCGGCCGCAGGAAGGCGGGGAGGTCGTGCCACCAGTGCAAGAGGGTGAAGCAGCGGACGGTCGAGTGTGAGCGGTGCGGCGACAAGATCTACTGCACCTTCTGCGTCGACAAACGGTACTGCTCTCTTCTTACAATACCCTGCTTTCCATGTCCGGTTATTAGCACGAGGATCGGAGTTACCTACCAGGGAGACCTGTAAATTCTGCAGGTACCCGGAGTTGTCGGTGGCCGAGGTTCGAGCTGAGTGCCCCTGCTGCCGTGGAACCTGCACTTGTAAGCGGTGCATTCCTAAGGTCAATCAGGGTGAACCCCAGCTCTTCAGTGCTGTTTCTCTTCAAGAAAAGCAGAGTGAACCCGAGGTGATGATCTTGTGGCTTGCTGGGGTTTTTTCTGCTAGTGGAAACACAGCAGCAGTTTAGCATGCTATTCAGAACTCCGAGTTTCATCCATAACACACCAAGCTTAAAAGAATTGTTCTCTGTTGTGACAATTGCTACTTTAGTACACATTGTTGTTAGACTGTGACAAGTCTCCGAGTGTACTTAAAGATTTGTGAAATCATAACTGTTTCTAATTTTGTTTGACCCACAGTGATGTCTAAAATGTATGTATTTTTTCCTTGTAGATCTCAGTTTTGAGGAAATGTATGAGTAGTAGACCATTTACGAAGACAAAGGAGGCCGACACTTCAGGTGTAAAGTCGACCAGAGTTTGTAATGGGGTGACACGGACCAAAACAGATGATCATTCCTTCCTAATCTCTAATGGGATTAATAACCCATCTATCAAATCAGATAAGATAGATAGATTGGATGTGAGAGCTCAAGAGGTTGATACTGAAAGTAAAATAATCGAGGTGATGATCTTGTGCCTTGCTGTTTTTTTCTGCTAGTGAAAACACAGCAGCAGTTCAGCTTGATATTCAAAAATTTATTTCTGAGTTTTCATACATAACACATCTTGCTTAGAAGATTTTTTCTCTGTTGTGACAGTGCTGCCATTTGTAGTATAAATTGTTGTTGGACTGTGATAAGGAAATCTATTCATGGGAGACATGCTTACAGATTTGTGAAAGCATAATACTTGTACTTCTTGTGACAAATAGTGAGGTCTAACATCTATGTATATTTTTTCTTGCAGAGCTCAGCTTTGAGGAAATGTAAGAGCAGTAGATCAGTTACAAAGATAAAGAAGGCTGACCCTTCAGGTGTAAAGTCGACAAGGGTTTGTAATGGGGTGGCATGGACCAAAACAAATGATCACTCATTCCTACTCTCTAATGGGATTAATAACCCATCTAAGAAATCAGATGAGATATACACATTGGATGTGAGAGCTCAGGAGGTCGATGCTGAAAGTAAAATAGAATATGCTAGATATTTATTGCACTACCTGATGCCTTGTTTGAGTGAACTCAACACGGATCAGATGGTTGAGAGAGAGGCAGAGGCTAATAATCGAGGTAAACTAGATTCTTCAGAGCATATGGACAGTAAACAGAGTTGTGACTTGCAACTAATTCTTAGTACTTACCCTGTTTTCACGCAAACAGGACTGAAATTGTCTGAGATGGATGTAGAACAGGCTGACTGCCGGAATGATGAGAGGGTGTTCTGGTACTGAGTGCTCCATTCAAACTTTTTCTTTCTGTTGTTATTTTAAACTTTACAGTTCTGATTCTTTTCTATTTGAACCAGTGACAATTGCAGAACTTCAATCTTTGATCTGCATAGAAGTTGTCCAAACTGCTCATACGAATTATGCATTGCATGCTGTAAGGAGCTTCGCGAAAACAATCTTCAGGGCTCTTGTCGGGAAGTGCTGGTGTCTCATCCCAATCGAGGATTCGACTATATGCATGGTGGTGATCCATTGCCTGAGTTGATAAACTGCAATGAAACAGACTTGTCCAGTTGCCAGCCTAAGACTACAGAGTGGGTTGCTTCTAGCGGGATTATTCATTGCCCTCCAACTGAACTTGGTGGTTGTGGTGAGCATGTTCTCAAGTTGAGGCAGATCTTTCCAAAAGATTGGTTAAATAAGCTCGAAACAGATGCGTTGCGGTTGATTAAGCAGGTAGAACCTTCTGATGTTGTAAGCGGATATACATGTGAATGCCCAAAATGTACTAAAAATGAAAATTCAAGACATGCTGCCGCCAGAGAGAATTCAACAGATAACTACTTATACTGTCCAAAATCAGATAATGGGAAGGCAGATGATCTAACACACTTCCAGAGCCACTGGGTGAAGGGAGAGCCTGTTATTGTTCAAGGAGTACTACAGAAAATGCCACATTTGAGCTGGGAACCACCACATATGTGGTCTGAAGTACATGGTGCTAGTACTAGCTCTGATATGAAAAATGTGAAAGCTATTGACTGTTTATCTTGTTGTGAGGTTAGTGAAATACATTCCATATCCAGACTTTAATACTTTAGAGTGTATTTTCTTGTGAACCAATAAAAGTAATTACGGTGCACTTTGTGGTTTATGGAACAAAATTCTCCCAAGGGCATTTGGTAACTCATGTTGCGTACTTAGCAGCATGTGCTTTCCAACTGGTTTTAATCCAATTAGAATCCTGAACCTATCCCCTCAGGAAAGAAAATCTAAATCTGGAATAAGGTCCTGGTGTCAGTTAACATGGAGGAATCCTTAACAAAAAATAATCCCCTGATGTCCATTAACATAGAGAAATGGTAAAAAGAGGCATTCTTCGTTGACAGGAATAACTGGTCCTAGTGTCCGTCTATTAATTCATTCACTATGGCACCGATTTCTTTTTTGGTCTCATGCATGCAGTTGCTGGAAAGTGCTCACTCACTGTCTTTGCTAATTGCAAGAATAACTCATCATATTATAGTTGTCTGAAATATGTTTAATGTTAAGTTCAATGTTCTAAGGGAACATAGATTCAGACAAATGATCTGCTTCATCTGGACTTGATCAGGGAGTTATTAAGTTATTTTTTCCCCATTTCCCACAAAGAAATTCACCTTTTTGTGTTAAATAATCCAGGTCGAGATATGCACACAAGATTTCTTCAATGGATATTATGAAGGCCGGATGTATGTAAATCAGTGGCCCGAAATGCTTAAATTGAAGGACTGGCCTACTTCAAATCATTTTGAAGAGCTTTTGCCTTCACATGGAGCGAAATACATCAATTCTTTACCCTTTCAACCGTACACAAACTTGAAATCTGGCTTGCTAAGTGTTTCCGCATTGCTTCCTGATGACATTTTGAAGATTGATATGGGCCCAAAGTCGTACATAGCTTATGGCTGTGCCCAGGAACTTGGCAGAGGAGATTCTGTTACAAAGCTTCATTGTGATATATCTGATGCAGTAAGTAAATAATTGTACATCTTTATCAATTGAGAAGCACTCACACCAATATGACTATCGTATCTTTCTGTACTTGGTTAGTCAAGAGGCGTTTGTTTTCTCATGTAGTTTGTCAAGTGCTCTTATCTGTTTCCTCTGTTTGAATATTAACCTTGGAAGTAATATTCCTATCTCTCATGTAGTCATGTATATATGAAAGGAAAATATTCGCCCTTGCTTACCTTGAAGAACTTATTTTCCTTGCAACGTGGAACATTGGATTTCATCGACCAATAGTAGAGCCCTGATTGGTGCTAGTTCTCATCTCTTTGCAATAGTTGATTATACAATATTCTGCTCTCTACAGACAAATGATTTGCATCTTGCTGGAACATTGTTCTCTGTAAGCATTCATTGTTTTTTTTTGCTATTGTTAGGTTAACGTTTTGATGCATACTGCAAAAGTTTCCCCTTCGGTAGGACAACAAGATGCAATAAAAAACTCGAAAGCAAGACATGAAGCACAAGATGAAAAAGATTGCCGTGGGAATTTTGCAATTGATGGAAATGATACATGTCATGAAAGCTGTGTGGATGCAAATCATATATCCTCTCCTAACTACAGCGAGGATGATGAGGGAGGTGCTCTATGGGATATTTTCAGGAGGGAGGATGCTGAAAAACTGAAAACGTATCTCCATAAACATTCCAAGGAATTTCGCCATATATATTGTTCTCCAGTTGAGAAGGTTGGTAATACTGCAATATGCACAACCTTGTACTTGCTGCCATCATGGTTAACCCCTTTCACCTTATGTTTGAATACAGATATTTAACCCTGTACATGATGAAACATTCTATCTAACCCAGGAGCATAAAAGGAAACTTAAAGAGGAGCTGGGTGAGTTCCGTTTGTCTGCTTTTGTAGTACTTTGCCAGTTCTTTACAGCAACTGTTGCAGTGTTGCAGTGACTGAGTTGTATTTACTTGAAATTTTGTTATGCTCGTTAAGGAATTGAGCCTTGGACATTTGTACAAAAACTTGGAGAGGCGGTTTTTATACCTGCTGGGTGCCCTCATCAAGTACGGAATCTCAAGGTAAATGGTCTCATTTGACTATCACAGTGCCGCAATTCCATACATGTACTACATATTGGAGAACGCGAAAAGATGGTATTCAAGTTTGTCATGTTATCTAACTGATTACTTTTTTATCCTCATTGATGCAGTCTTGCACGAAGATTGCTATAGATTTTGTATCACCAGAGAATGTAAAAGAGTGTCTCAAGTTAACTCAGGAATTCCGCATACTTCCTAAGAACCACAGAGCGAAGGAAGATAAACTAGAGGTAAGCAAGACCTTTCTTTTATAAACATATAGAATACTTTTACGATACACCCCATTTTTAATCATCCTGCATGACAAGTGCATTTCCAGCGGCATTGAACCTAGTAGTATTAGCTTGGGACTTAACATTATAGTGAGACTACAATGCAGTTGAGCTTCTGCATGCTCTTTTCTCTTCTTTTTCAAAAACCAGCTACAACATGGTTGGTATCTAACTTTCGATTGTACAGAAGTTAAGTTACTTCTTTTTAAGTAAGCACATAATTACAAAAATCAGTCACGCTACGTCTTAAAGCAACCTCCTTTTCCCAATGTTCATCTTTTCATCCTTCTCACTAGCCACCATTTCATCGAAATCCATCCCGCATCAACTTTTTCTCCTTTGTTTGTTGTTTCAACATGCCGTCACTGATGTTACCACGCTACCATTCCATGCCTTTCATCGCCAGTTCCGACACGACACTGTCACCGTCTCTTTTTCCATCACAGCCATGCGCGCATTATTGAAAACTTGAGGTGCCAGCACCGCTGACCCTTGCGAGTCCCTCCGCTGTCACCACCATGACCAACATTGCTCTTACCTGCATTGCAATCTTGTGGAAGCAATTGTTGCTGTTGTGACATCTGACCACCCTGTCCATTCCCACTGCTGCCATGACTCACACTAACCACCACAGCCACATTTATGTCCTCATCATGTGAGGAGGAGGACAGAGCGCGAGGTGCGGGTGGAGGAAGAAGTGCAGTAGGCGTAAGATGATCAGATCGGACTGCCTCCAGGTATGCATTTCAGAAAAACGAGATTGTGCTGGATTGGGGACATGTAGATAACAATTGGTGAGAAGACTAATGGCTGTCGTATTTTCTTCATATCTTATGCCTTGTTTTCCTTGGAATCAGAATTTTTTCCTTTAGCATCCGATCCAGAAAACATCATCCCTGATCCACTAAATGAGATCTTAGTCCCCAGCTTTTGATATCCAGCCTTCTTTATTCCAGAACTGAGTCTCTATCTTGAATCCTCATTAACCAGATAACCCTTTAAACAATAGCCCTTGGATCAAGTGGTAACACAATTTAAATCATACCTTTGTCCCAAAATAAAACGCTTTGGTAGGCTATTTTGGGACGGAGATAGTATTTGGCAGCTCTCAGCCATGGTAATATGGCCCATGGGTATTGAACAGGGAAACAAGTAGAGATAGAACGAGGTGGTTCCAGATCCAGCGCTCCTCGCTGGCGATCCGCCGCTCCCCTTCCTCTCCGTTCGCCGCCTTGGTGGCACAAGGGGGAGGGGAGCTCTGGCTCTCGTTTGTGCGTGTGTTTTCGTTCTAAGTTTTTAGGTTTTCGAGTTTCTTTTGTCGGCGTCATGTGGGGTGATGCCGATGGTGCTAGTAGGAGTAATGGTCTTCCAGCCCATGCTCGTACTTTGGCGCCGGCGAGAGGCTTGTGGAGTCCAAGTTGTTGGCGTGGCGGCGGATATGGGCTGCTCTCGGAGTGTGGCGGTGTTGACTGCTGCGGATTTGCAGAAGACCGTGGGGGAGCCAGCCGGCGTTGAATGGTGGGGCGGCGTTGGCCCTGGATCCAACGTTGAAGAGGCTCGGAGGGCTCCTCCGGCCGATGTTCTTTATCGGGTTGAATCCAGCCTTATGGGGCCGCCTTGTTAATGCCTCATGGCAAGGGGGTTTCTTCATCGTCAAGATGTCGACCAACTGCTGGTATTCTTTTTCTCCGGCGACGGCTAAAGAGGTGGGTGCTTGGTAGCTGCAACAATGACGGTATGCAGCACTATAATCGCTTGTATCTCCTATTTTTCTATTATTTGTATTCGTCTCCATTTTGCATATGTACTATTATCAATACAAGTAACATATGCCTATGGGCGTACACGTAATAAAAAAATGGCCAACCGGTTCAAATAATAAAAGACCCTCGGGGACACAATTATAAAACAACATGGTTAAAGGGGGACAAATCCCTCCTCTAATGATCCATTGTTAGGTAGAAGATGAGACATCTCTAGTGATTTTTCATGCAGATAGCACCCCATTTAACTCGGCGGTGCACCTTGCCACCAATCCAGGTCCAAAATTATTGGCTTTGTCTCCACTGAAATTAACATTGTGGTTCATATATTAGTTTTTTTTTTAAACAAGCTAGTTCATATATTAGTGAAATAAGCTGAGCTCATGGCCTTATCCAGTACCCCAGTTTAGGGCCAGAATGTATATTCACTTATTCACCTTTCATATTAGCGCCACCATCCTCCGATATACCACCACTAACCCCCTTACCAACTCATGGGGACTAGGGATGGCATCCAAGGGGGGTATGTGTCTGGATGGAGCCACAGCCACCCCATAGCGTTAGCAGTCAATGGGTACAAGTTTCTCCCATACCCGTCGCTCGATGGTAAATGGGTACACACGAGTTTACAACGGTCGGCGTGTCATGCTCCAGGCGGCGGCATGAGCTACATCTCACGAGTGGTGGCTGACATTAGCAGCGTTCATGGCGTCTGCGCGTGCAAACTATCTCAGAGGAGGAGGTCGACCTAGAGGGCACATGGGAACCTGGATTAGAAGCGCCGGCGGCCTCGGGTTGACCTTGGCGGTTTGATAGACAGGAGATTGAATATCCTGTTCTGCTCGATCGGGAGTTTCCACGTCAATCAAATATATTAGATACTCATGATCTGAGGGAGCGGCGGACCGCCATTTACATTATATAGTGCGACAGTCACGGGGTGGGACCGTGGGAGGTGAAGCTACAACAATCCCTATCTAGGTAGCCTAGCGTGATTAGGGAAAAAGATAGATGATACGCGGGTATAGGTTATAGGATCACATATCCATACCCCGCTTTGCTTGATGGTGATATTTCTCATTTACATGCATATGGTTATTTTTTTTGTCCTATACAACTTTTACATGCCGGATATGCGGACGCTCATATACACGTGCACACACTCATCCCTGTGAACGCACACACGCACACCCTACCCATATGAGCATCTTCGAAAGACTGAGCCGGCGGTCAGCGGTCGGGTCTTGAGATTAACGAAGTCACCACAAGTGCCTCGCTGTCGACGGGAACGTCGCCACCCACTGAAGAATATTCCGCCTAAATTAGAAATATTAATGTCAAATTTAGGATTTGAACTCTGATTGGCTGGGGTACAACCACACTCCTAACCATCTTGCCACAGACAAGTTCTCAGATAATGGGAGGCCATATACAATGCAAGGTGCTTAGATAGGTGTTTACCAAAATAAACCAAGATTTTTCATAAGCACCGGTGCCTGTTCCTATAGGAGGGATGTCTAGTTAAGCATTTGTCTAGTACAAATAAGCAAATGTGTTTAGTTAAAAACCGGTTTATTTTTCTAAGCACCTCCATAAGCACCTTGCATTGTACATGCCCTGATGGCTCCATCATAACGCTACAATCCATGGCGTTCTATGGTGGAAATGGTCGTGATTGACACAGATCCGGGGCTTTCATATCTTATTCATTAGTTTTGTGATCGGATACAATTTTCCATTGTGCTGTATCTTAATAAGGTATCTAAACCTTAACAAGCCTTATCTGTCTCCCACTTGGTTGGCGTTTTTGCACCCAAAACGGACAGGAATTGCTAGAGGTGACAATTCTTGAAATAACATACCAGGATTTGGTTTTGTCGGAGCCCGGAAATAACATCTGGTTCATCTTTATAGTTTTGTTTTCCCCTTGTTTTGAGATCGTAACACCTGTACGTCCCGATTGGATCGCTGTTTACCGGACGGAAACAGCTGGAAAACCCACGGCCGTGGTAATGCCCCACTATTTTTTCTGATAGATTCCATCGTATTTCTACGGTGGGGAAAACTAAACTGATTTTCAAGTGGGGCCGTAGGATTTTCTGCACCCTAGCAGCTCCTCATTAAAATACACTAGAAGCGATAGAGGCGGAATCTCCGGACAAGCAGCAACGCAAGGCCTGCACTACGCGCCTAAAACATTTTACATTTTGATACCACATAAGCCGGGGAGATGCGCCCCATTAGACAGCCTCATAAGGCAGACATCATTGTCATGGATACGGCTTTTGAACATTATTGACTCTCTTGGAGGAAGATCCGCCAAGGGGCGAAGCGGTCCAATTCAATGTTTTACTGTTACGCTAAGTCACTCTCCTGTTAGGAAATCGATCTAGTGGATCTAAGGGCATCCCTACCTACAATCCTTCCTCGGTGCCCCATTCCTATCTTCTTTTCCAGATCCATTTTTTACATTGTAGAATTGAGAATGAAGTTTTCATTCTGTACAACCATATCGATCCAAGGTTGCAAGGAAAGAAGAAAGGTAAACAAGACGAAGATCTTGAAATTTCCAGTTCCGGGGAGAATTCGCAAAACTCCGGCGTTGAAGTATGTAACCGATGCCATACTCCCAGGAAAAGCTCAAACGGCCTTCAACAAGAGGGTACCTGTACCCGAAACCGACATAGGTGGGTAGGTAGAGAATACAGGAATTTAATGATCTCACAATTCTATATAAACGGAGAAACTTCACTCTCAACCAGACGATTGTAGCCTTTAGAAAAGTGATTCTCCTGCTCTTGACTCATCAAGCCCTGGATGGATGGCAGTTCTAGCCGATCACGGGACAACTTCTAAATCTGCAAGTTCTTCAGGGATAGAGCCTGTGAAGGCATTGAAGGACAGATTTATGAGCGTAAGCTTCTTGCAGTTACTTAGCTCTTTGAATAATCGCAAATTGCTGACACCAATGGAATAGTCGGCTGACCCTAAGGCTCACGCTGACTCCACTCGCGCTACCCTTGGCTAAACAAACACTGGTCGAAATCTTAGATGGATCTAAAGGTTATTTAGATTTCTTTATTTCTTTACATTTTACATTTTGATACGAAGGGAGTGTACGATTGACATGGAGTCCTCTCGTCTAAATATTCTAACTTTATTTATTGCAGAAAAATTTATTGACTTGCATTCACCGGACAGTTCAGCCTAAAGTCCGAACCGGTGGAGAAGGGTAGCCAGTATGTTTCAACACTACCCTCACGTCTAAGCTCCACTTCTAAACATCTTAACTTCATCTACATTGTGGAACTAGAAATCAGTTTCGTGCCCTTCCCCCAATCAGTTCGTCGATTTTTTGCTACCCGAAATTTGAGGTGGTCAAGATCTTACTCCGGAATCTAGAATTTGGTGAACTTATGCCTTGGCAAGGTGATTGGAGTCACTTCATCAAGTTCATATTTTGTGGATAAAGGGTGGGAGGAGAACCTATGCCAGGTTCCCGATGATGGTCGTCGAAGAAAACAGGGCACACCATTTGTATGCAAAACAGTCGGAAAAGCAGAGTTCACTATCAACAAGCTTTGGGGTCGACGGTGCACAACAAATGACTGCTAGAAGGGTGACATCACAACCATTGAAACATTCATTATTGGGGCCGTTACAAGAAGTCATGACAAGCAAATACATGATCAGGTGAACATTAACTTGAGTTTATCTTGTAATTTCAGCAACATGGTCGTGCTTTCATCTTCTTTGTTGTCGACCAAACTCAGGTATCATAAAAAAGGAAGTCAACAAATTTTAAGTTCGTGAAGAAACATGCCTAACGCACAGGAGTTGTGTGATATGGCGACGTGAAGCTACTCCTCAAAGGAAATTTCAAATGGCTTATCGTGTGCTATCAATTTGACGAAATTCGTCTAAACAGTCAAGGATGAACACGAAATCTGAAGTTAACGGTTAAGGAAAGTTGCAACCGATTGCCGAAATGAAACCACATTTCAATACGCATCTTTGTTGTCTACAACTTATTTTGAATCAAGCAATGTACCATTGATTAGAAGGAAGAAGTTGAAGTAAGATTAAGAAGAGTCAACGGACGCAACTTTCATGTGCAAGGTTGCATCATTGGATGTGAGCTAGCCTTGCGCTCGCAGGAAACGGTCGACTCGACCGTGTGCGTCGGGCCTGGTTGAGCAGTGCTTTAATGAGCGTGCTGACCTGACACGAGAGGTCTCATAGACATCTATACACCAGGATTTTGCATCTGATTGGGCTGGTCTCGAGTCATGCGGGCTGCCAAACGCGCCCCTAGACTGGTGTATTTTCTGACCGACCCGAAGAGAATCTGAAGAGAAAGCAGGGGAAAAGGAAATCATCTTCGGCGGTGTAGATACACCTACTATTCAAAATGGCATTTTAAAATATAAAAAATTCTAAACAAAAATCTCAGATATGCATCCGCATATTCTATGTTTGCACAAAAAGTTTCCTTAAAGAGACATAGAATATGCGGGTGTACATACGAAATTTTTGTTTGAATTTTTTTGACATTTTAAACAATATTTAAAAATATTTTATAACAGGTGCATTTACCTACGACTCGAAACACCGTGTGCGGAAAGCCCTATTGCACAAAAGCAAGTGGGACACGAGAAAACGCACGCAGCAGATGCATGTGTAGCATCTTGTTACAGTAGACAATATATTGGTCTCTGGTTACAGACGTAAGTACAGTAGATAAATGGGGTAGAAGTTGGCGGTTAGAACTCAAACAATACATTGACATCAGGTCTTCAGCATGTTTTCGAAAATGAACTAATTCATGTTTAATCCTTCCTAAGTTCTTTGAATGTGGTGGCTTTTGAACGAAGGGTTGGGGGAGTGGTTGTATGTATTTTCGTTCCTTCGCATCTATTTTGGTTATTCGACACAATGGCCTGGAGACGGCTTGTGCAACCATCAACGCACCAATCATATTTTCTTAATCGCCTGGTCAAACAATTTGCATCGACTTGTGATTTGTGAACTGTTACTAACAGTCTTACCTCTGGCTGCAGGTGAAGAAGATGATAATATATGCCGTTGACCATGCCGTGAAGATTCTTAAAGAGCATTGCCGTCCTACCCGGCTGCTTGCTGACATTATTTCTGAGGTTTCTGCGGGAGTAGAAGAAAATAAGTTGATGACAACGGTGTACAATGTATAGTGTATCAGTCTTGCCAATAGATCTTTGGCATAATATAAAGTGAAGAAAGGGTAGATTGTTCAAATGATATGTAGAAACAGTTGGGCTCGACAAAGAAATAAAGCAGTTTACATTGTGCATTATATATCATTACTTCAGTATTAGTTACATCGTCACAGAACAAGGGATAGCAGCTAGGACGTACGTGCGCAGCTGTATTTAAAAAAAAAAAAGCAAACGCTCAAGAAACCAGTGAGGAATCTGCCAACTCAGATTGAGAAGCATGTACAACACAAATTAAGGAGAACGAATGTTTACATGCTATCAAGCACCTACTTTAAACTACATCTACTCGGATGAAAACTCATCTTTGAGGTTGTCTAGACAAATCATTACTATTACTAAGTGCAGTACATACTATCTTACGTGGCAAGAGCAGACTTGCATTGTGCACAATTGTACTAGAAGTGCAGAAGTTCATTCAGCTGCCAAGGTAAACCGATAGCAAAATGACGAAGAAGTGATTAGGGTGGAATCAACGTAGTGCCATAGCATCTAGAGAATAGCAAGTGAAAACAACCTATATACTCCCTCCGTTTCTAAATATAAGATGTTTAAGCATTTGTCCACATTCACGTGTATACAAATGTATCTAGACACATTTCCTGTGTATGTTCATCCATTTTAGTATGCACATAAACAACATGTGAAACAGCTAAAACATCTTACATTTAGGAACGAAGAGAGTAGTTTATAATAAAGTACCCTGAATCTTGAATTACAACCTAAAACTTCTACTAGTTAGATTTTTCTTCAAGTACTTCCTCTTGTTAACGAAAGAAATGATTTTTCCTAATTTAAATTTCCCCTTAGTATTTGTTTTGGACATGTGTCTATACAAAATAAAAAAGAAATTATTTGGATTTGGATTTCAAGCAACATCATGATTGCGGGAATAGTAGCTATATATAACTCTCACAAAGTATTTTGGAACACGTGCTACAATAGTCTTAACCTACACCTAGCTAGCTTCCAGTCTTTCTTCTCTTTTCTCTTCTCCAACTAAGCAAAAAACATGTTATTCCCTCTGACAAATATTAACTGTATATACTCCCTCCGTACCAGTTTTCTACGCGCAACCCAAAAACATGCAGTCCAAAAAAAATCACCTCAAGACTACCCATAGTGGGAGTAACTTAACTAGTAACATAAGTGCCACATAGGTAAAAATGATGATGTGACATGCAATTAAAGAAGAGAGACACATGTAGTAACTAGCTATGTTATCATAATATCACACATCCCAAGATAAGATAATATGAGTCTATAACCTAATTAATAATGTCTTGCATGACACCACACATATGTTACTACCCACTATGGAGCTAGTAACATATACTCGTAAAACATGTATGTTACCAGTACATGTTACTCTACACTACGACTAGCCTTAGGTGCATTAGCATTTAATTCTCTCTCAATTAGTGGATAGTTGCCTTTCTCCATCAATGCATGCAAAATTTTAGCCCCAATCAGCTAAGACCTTGGGCACCAATTGAGCCCTAAAAACTGGGACAGAGGCAATAGAACTTAACTATGTCTAGATACATCCAATTCAGCAACAATTAATATAAATCTGAAATGGTGTTTAAATTTGTAATGTGCTTGCATTACCTTAGTGCACTTATCTTCATGGAAGACCTTCTCGCAAATATGCTCCTTATGTGTACTAAGGATAGTTTTCACATCAACTATTGTAATGAAAAACAATTAGGAGCTATCATATACCTGAGCGGAGAGAGCACCATCAAATAAAGAAGGGAACTTGCGAGGGTTTGCATTATCTTCACCAGACTCGTATTGTTCACTTTGATCTCAAACCTAAATATGTAAAATTTACACACGTAAAATTCTCGAGATGATCCGAAAGCCTTGTTTTCCAGCAACGATGGCTTAGAAAATTTTGATAAAAAATAGGGCACGAGATGACAAACGATTCTGCACAGTTTGGTAGTGTGACGAGATATTGTAACCTCAAGTAACAAAGAGAATGATGTCATCAAGATAGCGATGAAGTGGCAGACCCAAGACTGTTCCAAAGCCTAGTCAAACAATACATTTAAACGATTAGGATGCAACCTTTTTGTTCCAATTGACATGGAAATGTATAGTCATGTAAACAATGGCGGATTTAGAACCTTCCGGAGCTTGGGCAAATAAGGTTAAGAAGTCAAATTTCAGACGAAACCACTACAAAAAGTAATACTCCCTTCGTCCGAAAATACTTAACATGGATCTATCGAAATAGAGATGTATCTACACACTAAAACATGTCTAAATACATCTTTTTGTAGGAAAATCCGAGTCAAATATTTTTGGCCGGAGAGAGTAAAACGTAAGGGTTGCACCGTCACCAAGATCGGTCAGGCTGGATAGACGGTAGGTCCGCCCACACAGGAAGATGCGGCCAGAAAGCCCGTCAACTAGCCATGTTGGAGGAGTGTTTTTCAGCCGGCAATATTTATGATCTACAAGTATGTGCAACTAAAGATGAGGATAAAAACACGAGGCGCCGACACAAGTTGTAGATCAAATCTGAGAAATCAATCGAAGGGAGATTATGATAAAATTGCATACTGATGATGGAGAAGAACAAACGATTGATGAGAAAACACATCCAACAAAACCCCCAATTGTTCTCGATCTAGCCTACAAAATCCATGAAGGCAAGAACGAAGAAAAGGAAGAAAGAGGAGAGGAGGGAACGCCTTGCAGATCGAGCCGAAGTCCAGCTCCAGATCCCAAAACGAAGAAGCTACGGGGACGCCACGGATCGGAGGGAGCTGAGATTTATGTAGGCCAGACTCCCGTCATGTTAGGAAAGATACCTTCGTTTGGAAATACCCGGACTACCCCTGTTCAGTTGGAGATCACGCGACGTTTGACTGTTTGAGGCCTCCTGTGCAATCACGTCAGGTACCTGTATCGCGTAAGCTCCGGCGAGAAATCAGCGCAGGACGAAATCAGCGCGTTAACGCGGATCTGGGACAACAAAAATCTGTTGAGCTGCCGGGTAGAGTACTAGCAAAGTTGGGTTTGGACCTTCGTTCGAATCTTTTATTTGCTCATGATTGGTCTCCGCAAACGGGGAAATTCACAAGATTATTTTATTTAATAACCACGTACATTTAAAAACGTCTAAAAAGTGTAAATTTTTATCTAATAGCCACCTGCAGTTCATAAGTACCATAATCGTAATCCAATAACTGGTGTGCCAAAAAATCCGTCGAACATATTAAGCCCTTGTCAAGACGGACTTAGCGGTGTAAATGGACCGCTAATCACAATATTGGATTAAAAGACAAATTATTTGTGTTTTCGAATTTGGTACTGTAAGTGATAAGATGATGACACCGGCAGACTATCCTGCATGCATGCCCGTGCTTCCCTATAGGGAAAACAAATGCAAACCGCATGGCAAAGCCTCTCGTGCGGCCTTCTCCATAGTACTCCCTCCCTTCCAAATTAGTTGACTTGTTTTTATCTAAATACGGATGTATTTGTACTTGTTTAGTGTCTAGATACATTCATGTTTTGACAACTGTGAGTCAAATAATTTGTAACGGAGGAAGTATTTTCCAAAACAGGAGTTGGGCGTCATTCGGACGATCCCACACTCGAATCATCCTGCTTGCATGCCGTTTGATTAAGACATTGGATCAAAGAGATGCTCATTAAGGGCACACATCGTGGGGAATGTAAATGGGGATGGAGCGCGCGACAGTTTCCCGGTGACGGTGTGGCGGTGCCAAATCAATGGGTGCAAGCTCAGTGGCGGAGCTTGGGCTGAACTGATGGGGGTAATGGGCTACATAGGCATACTAGACCGAAATTGTGGAGGGGAGGGGGGATGAGCCAAATATCACTGTTTTTGGAAAAAAAAACTGGGCCAAAATTCACTGATTTTTTTGCAAAATTTTCGTGGACCGGGGGACGGGCAAGGATTTGCATGGTGATTTATGTAGTGTCATATAGAATGTGGGGAACACAGGGGAAAAAAGAGAGGATATGATAACGACGAAAGTTGATGCGGCCCACTAGTTTATCGTTGCCACGTCTAGAAACACGTGTCACACTCTCGCGCCAAGACGATCGGGATGGGCGATCGTCCGAATGGATGTAAGACTTTACCACAAAAGAAAACCATGGGAAAGATTGTGCTATCACAAGACAAGAATGCAGCATTTCCCCGATTTTGATCCACAAATTGAAGATCTCATATGATTTTAGTGTACACACATAGAAAATGATAGAGGATTTTTGGCTCCCAGACTCAATGATGTATTTTTTTTAATTCGAGAGTGTTATTTTCAAGTTTTAAAATTTTCAAAAACAATTAAGTGGATACATATACATATTATTTACACATGCATAGTATTGTTCGATAAATATGTTGTATTGTACGTCACATAAAAATAACAAAATCATGGCTCTTAAGAAGGTGAAAAAAACTTAGTTTACTTCCTACATTTGTCTTGTACAGATCACGTATGGAAATAAATTTCGCTGCAAATTTAGTCGTACATACTCCCTCCGTTCCCAAATATAAGATGTTTTAGCTTTTGTCCACATTCACATACACACAAGTGTATCTAGACATATTTCATGTGTAGATTCACTCACTTTATTATACATGTAGACAACATGTGTAACACCTAAAACATCTTATATTTAGGAACGGAGGGAGTAGTAGACATGTATATGTACTTGTATGATTTTTTTCAAAAAATAAAATGAGACGCAGAAGTTTTTTTTCCCGATTTTTGTAAAAAACAGGAGCACTGAAGCTCGAGAGGTAGAAGTGTTTTCACATAGAAAATGGTGTATACAGTTTCCAGTTTATAAATAGTAATGCCAACCATATCGCCTGTTACTGCATGTTCATGTGCATGGTATACATGCTGTATTTTCTGCTACAATTGCAAAAGAGAAAGGATGACGAGCTAGTCAGAGTCATCAGTTCGTATCTGAGGTTTTCAGAATTAAAGTATTCAACAGACTTATGCCACAATAAATCGGGGAAGAGGTGCCATATCCTATCGCTGTAAAGCATCTTCGTTGATCATGTCACACACATATGCCACGTGTTAATGTGAATCAACTGCTCTCCGACTCATGTATCTTGGTGTTCCTGTGTTCTTGAATATCTCAGTGAGGACTCTGAGGATAAAGAGGTAGAATGAGAAACATGTGAAACAAAAAGATGAAGGTTATAACATTGAAGTACAGAACATGAAAAACGTCATATCATGACATGAGATGTGAAATCTCATACCAGCCAAGAGTACAACATACCTCAACATGTTAGGAGAGGCTAGGTGATGAATGGATATGCCCTGTACCCGAATAAGACAGTGCATAGTCTTCTATATTGTCTAACCTGAACATATCGACAGTGTCGATGAAAGCCATCCAAAAGGTATGCGGATTGACAGTCTTTCAATAAAAAACATACCTGTACAGATAATTGACCATGATACCTCCACTTTGTTCAATACCCTTCTCAGATTGGTCAGCCATCCAGTTTATTCTCTCAATCATCTGCCATGAAAGTGGTGTTAGGTTGTTATGTAAGGCCGCTGAAGTGTGTCAAATAGCTAATCTTTCGAAAGTCAATACAATTAAGCCCGAAATTCATACACCAAAATAGCAACAGTAATATATCGTGTTGTAATATAAAACTATCATGTGCTTCTGGGACAGATATTTGAAATTTAATTTTGAGGCCAAAGAAGACCGAAGAGAAAACAATCTGGTTTCTGAAGTCTAATTCAGCAAAGCTGCATCCCCTACTCAGTATCATTATTTAAAGTTAAAATGAGTGGGGTGATAGTGGCTAGCTTACTGCTCCATTTTGCAAGTGAAAATTAGCAACGGCATCCAGAGCTTTTCCTCGCTTTTTCTCTCTGGCAAGATACCTATACATCAAATGAGAAGACTATCAGCTGCTGCAATTAAAACATAATGAGTAATGCTACCCTAGCATTCCAAATTTTCAACGTATCCTTGTCCTTTTGCATACCTTGCACACAAACGCATAAGAGGAGATTTTAGCGCAGCAGATAATTTGTCAGACTTTACCCACTGGCTTGATTTCAGTATATCTTGCATAAGTTCAATTCCTTGTTTACCATCAACTTGTTCACTACAACAACAGCATAACTATATAAGCACAGATGGTAACAACTGACAAGTAACCCTTCACCCGCTTTCTTTGTTGAATCCAGTGAATAGCCAAAATATTCACATCAGACATCTATAATTAATACACCCATTTATTTTGAAAATCGAAGACTAAAATAAAGCATAAAGATCATGGATTCATTCCTTGAGCATGTAGATTATGGAATGAAAATGCAAAAGATAACAAAACAAACAAAATCAGAAGAGCTAAAAATGAATAGAAGGTGAAACTGGGCCCGGTGAAATTTGCCAGATTTTTCTTGAAATAGAACATACACAGCATTTTGTATCAGCTTCTCTTCCTCCGGGAGAAGGATGGATTCTCTGAAAGTAGAACCGGCACCTTCTAACGAATTACCCTCTTGCAACTCTGTCTCTGCTAATTTTATTTGCGAGGCCAGCTTAGCGAGAAGCCATTGCATGAAACCAGGTATTGGGCTAAGTGTAGCAAAGATCTGCATAAAATACGAACAAATAAATACATGATATTAAATGTATAGTAACTGTAGCTTAAACAAACTTTGTTAGCATGATGAACTATGTGTTTACAATTAGTGCTACACCAAGAGAAGCATGAAATTTAATTCATTTGTAGACAACTGATCGAGATATTAGAAGCAATACCTGCACTGAAGGCATATCCCTTCTAACCATGTCAATGACACGCTTGAGAAGAAACTTTCCCAAGTTAATACCTGATAAACCTGGCTGACAACACCAATAGACAATCAGTTTGTAGGTGCTAGTTTGTCGCATATGCTAGCACATATTGCTTCCCTTCGTATTTACAATCCATAAGAACTTTGTTTACCTGGGTTGACGATATTGAGTAAAACAGTGCGCATTTAGCTTCAGATTCAGCAATTGGAGGGACATCCAATAAAACTTCCTGGTATGACAAGAGAATATAAGGTAAGGAGTAGAGTAGAGCACCCATTTATTCAATGGAAACCATGTCAAACTTTAATAACCTGTATAGATGTAGCCATGTCTTTGAGGAGAGCAACTTCAATGAAAATCAGGGGCTCCCCTAGTATTAGTGAAGACAGTAACAGCACTCAGACAAAGTTACTTACAGACTCAACATAATATTCTAAAAACTGCAAATCAACTCTATTAAACAAAGAACAGTGAAACATATGCTTATTTTATACTACTACTGATGTTGTGCAGCTATATATCAACTCTCGGGCTCAGCGACACATCTGGTTATGTGTGGTTTGTTAAAACTTTATGTTTAAGTAAAAATTTGATGTTTCAGCCAACCTGGTATCGCGGGATGGAAGTAACCGAAACAACGTCGGCCAACACCCAACCTTCTCTTCAAGTCTATCAGATTCCTGATTGGATGCACAGCCTAAAAAACAAGAACAATTTCATCAACAAAACCATAAGACTGCTCATTGAACAATTCAATGATCAGTTGGAGACAAACTTCATAAGCCACAATCTTCTCCAGCAACGTGGCAGGATCATCCCAGGTTATCTGGTGGAGCGCCAGAGCTGCCGGGCTGGGCCATGTCACCAGCTTCTCCTTCAAGTACCCGTCCAGAGCACGCAGCACTGGAGCATTCTCCTCCCTGCATTGCACAGTTATAAGTGCCAATTACACCGGAGAACGAGAATCAGCAAGGGTGTGAATCTATCTCACCCCAACAAGGCGAGGAGGTCGGAGCGGATGACCGCGAGGAACTTGAGCCCACCGGGCTGCGCGTTCATGGACTCGAGGAACCCGGCGTACTGGGGCCGGAGTGCGCCCCGGAGGCCGCGCTCCATACGGTACAGCGCCGATGCGGTGCCGCCGTCCTCTTTCTCGGCCCCCGGGTGCTCATCCCCACCATCCGCGGCGGCGGAGACGCTCGCGTACTGGCGTATGAGGTCGCGGACCAGCGCGCGGGGCACGTCGTAGTCGGTCGCGAGGGAGCGGAGGATCTCGTGGCGGCCGCCCCGGTCGAGGGAGCGGTACCCGTCTGAGAAGCGGTCGAGGGCGGCGGGAGACGGGGAGGCCGCGGATACGGACGCATTGAGCCAGTGCCGGACGGAGGAAGCGGCGGCGGCGGGCGGGGCGCTGGGGTCGGGGCTGGCGGGGGGTGACGGAGAAGGGGGTCCGGAGTGGATAGGGTCGGGGTGCATCCTGGCACGGGGCAGGACGGCGAGGGATTTTGGGGTTTGGCTCCTGGTCATGCGATGGGATCGGGTGTCGCCGCCGCTGCCCGCCGGCGAGGGGAGGAAGAGGAAGTCGGGAAGAGCTGTGTCAACACGCCTAACACGACCTACTAAGTCGGGAAGAGCTTTGATCACTTGCTTTGGTTAGAAGTATATACGAGTATAAGAGAGTGATACCAACTAAAGCATAAAAATAACAACACGCCTAACACGACCTACTAAGACGATTCGAAAATATACAAAAAAAAGTACACCTTTCAGATTCCAGCTCAAAAACCATGTGGCATACATGATTAGCAAATAAAACCTGATATATAATCAAGATTCCAGCTCAAAGAACAACAACAAAAAAAGGAGAAACAAAAATAGACCCCGCTATTCACGAAGAGAACAATGTCTATGCATCACGGCTATTCGGTCCATCCGAAGAATGACAAGTTTTAGGATTCTCTCTGCTACAAATTAGTTGAATTGCTTCAAATATAATATTTTGGAAATATAGATTACTCAGTGGGAATGGGGATGTCACGATTAGAGTTGATTGAATCATTAAAAAGTGATTTGAAAAAAATTAATCATTTTCCCATCCGTCGTGATTATATTCAAAAGTCAACACACAAAAATTTACGACCTATTTTATCTAATTCTAAAAACAGTTTTGCATACCAAAAATCCATGCTCTACTTGTTTTGGTAAGACCCAGAAATATACTTTGGCTCCCGAGCTCATATGCTCCTGTTATATTAAACCAAACTAGCTGAATGCCCGTACGTTGCTACGGGTAGACCAAGTGTTCTGCATATTAAAAAACAGATTTGGCCAGGAGATGATGTCGGTGGTGTCGGTACGGACGAGACGGCGCGATTCGGCAAATTGCCGAACGGCGACGACCAGACACGTACAAACATTGCTAGCTAGTCCCTCCGTTCCAAAAAGGATGACTTCCATTTGTGTGCATACGGACGTATCTATACATGTAACATGTCTACAAACGTCCGCATGTAGACAAATGGAAGTCATCCTTTTTAGAACGGAGGGAGTAGGTGTCACACATCGCGTGCGTAGGTAACTCCATGTGAGCGCTGTCTGTCTTCGTAAAAAAAAAACTCCATGTGAGACCGGTGGTATTCATACACCTACACGAACAGCTATGCTCTGCTCGTGCATGCTCACGAACGAGCATGGTGGATGGACGCAACGCGAGTAGGGGATGTGCGTGTGGTGCGCGGGCCACCGCCGACCAGCTGCGTGTGGACCCTGTGTCACCTAGATTCGACCAGTTGACTCGAATTAGTCTGGCCCATACGTGAATTTCGTGGTTGTCTAGGACCTGGAACGTATGTCATGTTGGGTCTGTAAAGACTCAAAGCCCGTGGTGGCCTAGGAGCTGGAACGAAAAACTTAGTTAGCTTTTTTAGTACCACTTTGGCTAGTTCGGTCGCGTTGCATGGAGCGTCGCGACAGATGAAATTAATCTGATTGTGCGACGTACGATAGCGACGACGTACGTACGACGTACGTCCACTAAGGATATTATATTATTAAACCAAATTTAAAATAGTAAAGAAATTTTAAAAATCTGATTTTTTTGGAGTCAAGCACATACCAATGTCCAACATACGTGCCAAGTTCCGTAGAGAAATGACATTTGGTATGCCCTGTGCAAAAAAGACAAAACAGTGGTTGAAATGCAATTTTAAAAACATACTTTTTAGAGCACTGATTTTGTTATTTCTGCACAGAGGAGCATACATGACATTTCATCACGAAACTTGGAACGTATTTAAAAAACACGCATATGTTCATCACAAAAAAAATTCAATTTTTTTGAAAACGTTTTATAATTTTTTAAATTTTGTTTAATATACTATATGAGCTCGGGAGTCAAAACGCATCTCCTACAATTTAAATACGATTTGTATCGCCGTATAATGCAAGCTACCACCATGATTAGTAAATTCACTCTCAATCAAAATGTAGGCCTTACGATTTGTAAGTGTAACATAACGATAACATACTGTCGCTGCAAAATTCCATAGAAAGTACATGAAACTTATTTATCTCTAAAGTGTTATGTTGCTCTACGTCACTAAAAAATGTATATAGTGTCTCTTATGCATTGCTTTTTTCCAGAATACGTTATCAATCAAACGTTTGATGACGTAACAATTTATAGAAGGAAATAGCCAAGCGGCCGGTCAACACCCGTCCCCACCCATACACGTGTTAACCAACCATCTACCTCACTAGTGCTAATACTCATGTGCCCCTATGGCGGTTCTACCATCCTTGTTTGGGCTTCTCGGCAGCGTGGAACTTTGCGTTACATGACTTTTGTTGAGAAAAATAACATGATAGGCATGTTTGACGCAGGCCCGGCCCTGGGGCAGGGCTAGAGGGCGGCTGCCCCGGGCCCCAGTCACGAAGGGGCCCTCAGTTATGTCATGTGTGCTCCATTGGGCTTAGTCTAAAACGAGCGGGGCTTCAGAAAAGGCCTTGGCTACTGGGCAGGAAAACCTTTTGATATCACGCGCGTGCACATTAAACAGATCACCATATCAAGGGGGCTCGATTGCGACGATCTCACGCGTTGAGACGCCCCCATCGCACTGGTTTTCAATTTACTGACCAGTTTGCTTCCCTTGTGAGTCCCTGAGTTATCCTAGATCCTCTGCTCAACCAGATTAATTTGTGCTATTTCTGTACCGGTTCTACCCTTTCCCAATCTCCCGTGCTCCCTAATCGTAGCACACGAAGGTACTGCCCTTCCCCAATATAATCTCCCATGCTCCTCTCCTTGGCTGTACCGGTCTGAACTTGTTTCCCAGACCTAGATTAATTTGTACTTCTCGCTGAATTGCTGTTGTTTCTTTGCGTAGGATTAGATTTGTTAGAGGAGGATAACGGCTGAGTTTTCCAAGGAGACCACCAAGTTCGTCATGTTGTGTGCCAAGAATATGGTCTGCTTTCAGTTCGCTTATTTTCAGTTGTAGGTAGTAGATGTGCCTGTGTCGTTCTGTGATTGTAGTATGGCGTTTGTGCTATTGCTGCTAGTGCACACCCTTGTTCAGATGGAGGATTTGGCCTCTTCGTGAGGGACATCCAATGCTACACTACAATTCCACCTACCGTAAGCTAATTTTTTTGTTGAAAATGACCTGGGTACATTCTAGGTAAGATTTTCCTTTTTGAGACTCAATAGCATTCATATTTCTGTCTATAGAGTTATTATCCCTTTATATGTTTGTATGTGTCATCGCTATGTATAAGCTTTATCGTGATACGAATATTACTTTTTTATACGAATATTTCTTTTGGATGCACTTTAAGTCCTTATTATCGGTAATAATTCATCTATACATATGTTATAAGTATCAGAATCTTTATACTAAGGGGCCCTGCGACATAGTTTCACGCCGGGCCCCCAAAATCTCAGGACCGGCCCTGGTTTGATGAGGTTTCTAGAATATTCTCGCTCCACGACTAGGTACCCCCACCTTGTTTTCTCCTGTTTCAAAAAAGGGGGGAGAACGCTCTGGGTCGTTCGATCAGGACGCTAGGAATAATCTCGACATCCGATCCCTCACATGATGATTGAACCGGTAAATGCCTAGTCTGTGGGCCGCCCGACCCAATAAGTACGACAGACAGTTTTTCTTTTTTGCAATTCTGGATGGGCCAGCCAGATACGGACCATGAAAGTTTTCCTGCCCAAATGATTTCTTTATTTTCTGGGACGAACACATTTATGCAAATAGGCCACATCTTTCTCCAGCCCACGAGCAACTCCAAATTTTACATAGAGGACCCCGACCTTCTAGAATTGTAAAAAGACCCTGTAAGATGCCAATATAGTACAGAAGGCCCTAAACTTATCGAGGCAAACAGACCTCAATTGTCCTTTTTTCAAAGAAGACCCAAAGCTTCTCCTAATTACAATTAAGCCTCCAATGGCCTGGGTTTTTATAGAGAAGACCTCATACTTCTCTAAAGATGCGAATAGGCCCTCATTGCCTGGTTTTTCACACATGGTAAACACAAATCTCAAAATGGTAAAAGCAAGGCAACTGGCCCCGAAAACCAAGACCACAATAGTCAAGATTTGAGCCGCATCCGCAAGATGCAACTTATGTGACTACGGCTCAAGGGACTTCTATTTTAGGAATAAATATTCCAATCGGGGGTCCTACCCAATCCTACATCCTACATTGCAACCAAGTGGCAAATTGATGAATAGGTCAAAGAAATTCAAATTAATAAGTCATGATCAACAAGTCAAACGTACAAGGAGAAAGAAAAAGTCAAGACATGAAGTCTGAAGCAAAGAAGCCCCTTGGATGTATGGAAATTTGGGCTAGTCCAGCTCCGACCATGCATCCCATCCCTCCCTAATCCACCATGGACTCATGAATCAAAGATTACCTCAATTATTGATGACGTGAAAACACACGTTCGTTGGGAGACCCCAAGAGGAAGGTATGAAGCAGTGCAGCAGCAAGTTTCCCTCAGTATGAAACTAAGGTTATCGAACCAGTAGGAGCAGAAGCACTTCAAAAGGTTGTCAACGGCGCCAGAAAATATGGTGTTCAAGGGGATTCTGACTGTTGACGTGGAACCTGCACACAACACAATCAAACTACTTTGTCCCAATGAAACAGGAAGGTTGTCAATCTCCCCGGCTTGCTGAAAACAAAGGGTTAAACGTATGGTGTGGAAAACAGTGTTTAATTGCATAAAGTAAAAGAGAACAATGATTGCAGCTAGTGGTTTTATCAGTGTAAAGGAATGGACCGGGGTCCACAGTTCACTAGTGGCGTCTCTCCTTAAAGATAAATAATATGTTGAGTAAACAAATTACAGCTGGGCAATTGACAAATATTGAGCGCATGACAATGCATATATATGACAAGATGACTACTATGATATTCATTTGGGCATTACGACAAGATACATAGACCGTTATCCAACTGCATCTATGACTAATAATCCACCTTCAGGTTGACATCCGTGTCCCCCGTTGGTATTAAGTTGCAAGCAACGGATAATTGCATTAAGTAAAGTGCGTAATGTAAACAAGTACATATGACCGTAGACATAGCATTGTTGTGTTATCCCAAGTGGCAACAGCACATCCACAATCTTAGACGTTGCTGTCACTCGCCCAGATTACTGGAGGCATGAACCCACTATCTAGCATAAATACTAACTCTTGGAGTTACAAGCATCTACTTGGCCAAAGCATCTACTAGTAACGGAAAGCATGCAAGATCATAAATAACATATAAAGATAGATTGATAATCAACTTAATCATAGTATTCAATATTCATGGGATCCCAGCAAACACAACATATAGCATTACAATAAGATGATCTTGATCATGTTAGGCAGCTCACAAGATCTAAACATGATAGCACAAAGTGGAGAGACAACCATCTAGCTACTGCTATGGACCCGTAGTCCAAGGATGAACTACTCACGCATCACTCCGGAGGCAGGCATGGTGATGTAGAGCCCTCCGGTGATGATTCCCCTCTCCGGCAGGGTGCCGGGAAGAGGTTCTGGACCCTCCCGAACTAGGGTTGACGACGGCGGCGCCTCTGGAACTTTTCGTGGATAATGGCTCGGGTGTTTAGGGTTTTCGCGTCGGGGGGGATAAATAGGCGAAAGGGCGGCGGCTGAGGGCACCCAGGGGCCCACACAACCCTAGGGCGCGGCCCCACCCTTGGCCGCGCCGAGGGTTGATACGTCTCCAACGTATCCATAATTTCTGCTGTTCCATGCTTATATTATACCATTTGCTACATGTTTTATATACACTTCATATCACTTTTATGCATTTTCTGGGACTAACCTATTAACAAGATGCCACAGTGCCAGTTCCCTGTTTTCTGCTGTTTTTGGTTTCAGAAAGTTACTTCTGGAAATATTCTCGGAATTGCACGAAACAAAAGGCCAAGTCCCTATTTTTCCAACACGTACACGGAGTCCGAAGGAGAGACGAAGGGAGCCACGAGGTGGCCAAACCACCTGGCGGCGCGGCCCCACCTTCTGCCGCGCCAGCCTGTGGTTTGGGCCCCTCGGGGGTCCGCCGACATCGCCCCTTCGCCTATTTATTCCCCGAGACGTGAAAACCCTAAAACACCGAGCCTTTCATCCAGAACATATTCGCTGCCGCCGCCGTCGTCAACCCTAACTCGGGGGGTTCTGAAGCTCTTCCCGGCACCCTGCCGGAGAGGGGAATCATCACCGGAGGGCTCTACATCGCCATGCCCGCCTCCGGAGTGATGCGTGAGTAGTTCATCCTTGGACTATGGGTCCATAGCAGTAGCTAGATGGTTGTCTTCTCCACTTGTGCCATCATGTTTAGATCTTGTGAGCTGCCTATCATGATCAAGATCATCTTATTGTAATGCTACATGTTGTGTTTGCTGGGATCTGACTTATATTGATACCTATGTGGAGCTGAATATTATATTATCATGTCTATGTCATTTGTGATCTTGCATGCTCTCCGTTACTTGTTGAAGCCTTGGCCAAGTGAATACTTGTGACTCCAAGAGGGGGTATTTATGCATGATAGTTGGGTTCAACCTCTATTTAACCTGGGATAGTGACAGCAAGTTCTAAGGTTGTAGATGTGTTGTTGCCACTAGGGGTAAAACAGCAATGCTTTATTCAAGGATGAATGTATTGTTTACATTACGCACATTACTTAATGCAATTGTCTGTTGCTTGCAACTTAATACTGGAAGGGGTACGGATGTTAACCGGAAAGTGGACTATTTAGGCATAGATGCATGCTGGATAGCGGTCTATGTACTTTGTCGTAATGCCCAAATGAATCTCATAGTAGACACCACAGCTCACACATGCATGTTATATGCACTTATCAATTGTCAATTGCCCAGCTGTAATTTGTTTACCCAGCATGTTAGTTATCTTATTGGAGAGACACCACTAGTGAACTGTGGACCCCGGTCCATTCTTTTACATCTGAAATACAATCTACTGCAATCATTGTTCTCTACTGTTTTATGCAAACAAACATCATCTTCCATACGATACGTTTAACCCTTTGTTTTCAGCAAGCCGGTGAGATTGACAACCTCACTGTTAAGTTGGGGCAAAGTAATTTGATTGTGTTGTGCAGGTTCCACGTTGGCACCGGAATCCCTGGTGTTGCGCCGCACTACACTCCTTCACCAACACCTTCGAAGCAACCTCGTTTTCCTACTGGTTCGATTAAACCTTGGTTTCATACTGAGGGAAAACTTGCTGCTGCACTCATCATACCTTCCTCTTGGGGTTCCCAACTGACGTGTGACGTACAAGCATTGTTTCTGGCACTGTTGCCGGGGAGATATTCCCTCGTCAACTTAGCGCTAGCAACACGTTTTCTGGCGCCGTTGCCGGGGAAAACCGAATTGCTTCTGCAAGGGGAGTCTCTCACACCCAATCTCTTTACTTTGTTATTTGTCTTGCTTAGTTTATTTTTATTTAGTCTTGTTTGCTCTCTTTATCAAAAACACAAAAAAATTAGTTACTTGTTTAATTCGGTTTGATTTTGTTTTTCAAAATGAATGCTCCTGAAGTTGAAGTTCGTTCTTTTAGGCAACTAGGAGGTGAAAATTTGAAAGATGCTTGGTATAGAATTAGTGATGCTCATCATAGATGTACTAAGAAACACTCTACCACTATCCTCCTTAGGAACTTTTATGTTGGTATCTCTAGTTGGTATAGGTATGTTCTAGACACTCTTACAGGTGGAAATTTCTTGGGTACTCCTGCTTTAGAAGCCTGTAATATTATTGAAAGTTTGGTAGGAACACCACCCACTAAAGATATTAAAGTTGAGATCACCTTGGAGGATGTTATAAATAAGTTAGACTCTATGGAGAATTTTTTTCCAAATTTTCTTGATTGTATTGGTAAGACTAATGAATCAATAGCCACCATCAATGAAAGAATCACTGTTCTTGAGGATAATAATATCCATGACACCCAAAATCATAGAATTGATGAGTTAGAGGAAGCTATTGAAACCTTAAGTTCAACCTTTACTTCTCTTAAGTCTAAAAAGGAGAAAGTTTATGTGGGTAGAGAGCAAAAGTTTATGTATGTTCCTAAAGTGCCAAAACCAAAGACTCATTATGAGCTTAAAATTGATAAAACTTTTAGTACGGTTAAAGGTAATAATGAAACACCTCCAGGAACATCTAAGATACCCATTGTTACAAGCTGTGTGTTGGAAGAAGCTTTTGATGATTTGAATGATTTGCCACTTGACAACACTTGATTTTCACTTTCTGCGCCTAGCTGAAAGGCGTTAAAGAAAAGCGCTTATGGGAGACAACCCATCGTTTTTATTTGCTGTTATTTTTGTTTTCTTTGAGTCAAGGAGTTTTGTTACTTCTGTAGCAACTCCTTTGTATCTTTATTTTATCGCAATGTTGTGCCAAGTAAAGTTCTATATTGAAAGTTGATGCAAGATTTGGATTTCTGCGCAGTGACAGATTTTTAGCTGTCACGGATTTGAGCTTATCTCCCTGTAGAAAATTCAAAAAATTCTGAAAAAATCACGCATATTCCTGAGATATGTACGCAACTTTCATTATTTTAGGCCAGATCCATCTGAGCAACTTAAGTGCCTCGAAAAAATTCGTCATTCCAGACTGTTCTGTTTTTGACAGATTCTGCCTTTTGTTTTGCATTCGCTCTTTTACTGTGTTTGTGTGGATTTCTTTGCTCCACAAAGCATTGGTGGCTGTAGCTAATGTCCAGAAGCTTTGGGATTGATTGTATCATTACAGAATATGAGAATTTTTGATTATGCACTAACCCTCTAATGAGAACTGTCTTGAGTTTGGTGTGAAGGAAGTTTTCAAGGATCAAGCGAGAAGGGTGATATTATGTGATCAAGAAGAGTGAAAAGCCTAAGCTTGGGGATGCCCCCGTGGTTCATCCCAACCATATTCAGAGAGACTCAAGCGTCTAAGCTTGGGGATGCCCAAGGCATCCCCTTCTTCATCAACAAACTTATCAGGTCATCTCTAGTGAAACTATATTTTAATTCTTTCACATCTTATGCGCTTTACTTGGAGCGTCTGTGTGTTTTATTTTGTTTTTGTTTGAATAAATTCGGATCCTAGCAATCCTTGTGTGGGAGAGAGACACGCTCCGCTTTTTCATGTGAATACTCATGTTCTTCACTTATATTTGTTGAGTATTCTTAACTAGCTACTGCAGTGCTTTTAGCTCCTGTTTTTCATGCATCTCTTCGAGCTGTTAGCACTTGTTTATAAATACTCTCTTGCTGCATTATATTATCATTTGGAGAGTTTATGTTTAAATAAATTGATTGGTGTTTGTTTGGAAGAAAGAAAATGCTACATGTAGTAGTTGGTATTGGAAAAGACATATGCATTCTTGTAGATCATTGTCTTGTTTCGATTTGATGCTTTGCAATTGTTTTGAGCTCTCAAGTAGATCATGTTTAAGCTCTTGCATCATGTAGTTAAAGCCTAGTAGTGGAGAACTACCGTAGAGCTTGTTGAGACTTGGGATGCATATTTGTTCTCTCTAAGGTCTAGATATTTTCTGGTAAAATGTTTGAGCAACAAGGAAGACAGTGTAGAGTCTTATAATACTTGCAATATGTTTTTATGTGATTCTTGCTGTACCGGTTTATACTTGTGTTTGCTTCAAACAACCTTGCTAGCCTAAACTCTGTACTGAGAGGGAATGCTTCTCGTGCATCCAAAACTTGAGCCAAAACCCATGCCATTTGTGTCCACCATACCTACCTACTATGTGGTATTTCCTGCCATTCCAAGTAAATATTTCATGTGCTACCTTTAAACTATTCAAAACTTTATTACTCCTTATTTGTGTCAATGTTTTATAGCTCATGAGGAAGTATGTGGTGTTTTATCTTTCAATCTTGTCATTTACTTCTGACAGACTTTCACCAATGGACTAGTGGCATATACATCCGCTTATCCAATAATTTGCAAAAAGAGCTGGCAACGGGGTGCCCAGCCCCAATTAATTACAACTTTCATTAATAATTCTCTTCACATGTTTTGCCCTGATTTATCAGTAAGCAACTTAATTTGCAAATAGACACTCCTCCATGGTATGTGAATGTTGGAAGGCACCCGAGGATTCGGTTAGCCATGGCTTGTGTAAGCAAAAGGTTGGGAGGAGTGTCATCTATAAAGAAACTAAAATACATGTGTAAACAAAAGAGAAGAGGGATGATCTACCTTGCTGGTAGAGATAACGTCCTTCATGGGAGCCGCTCTTGAAAGTCTGGTTGACAAGGGGGTTAGAGTGCCCACTACCATTCGTTGACAACAACAAACACCTCTCAAATACTTATTTTGTGCTCTCTATATGCTTTCGAAAACTTAAAAAGCTCTAGCACATGATTTAATCCCTGCTTCCCTCTGCGAAGGGCCTATCTTTTACTTTATGTTGAGTCAGTTTACCTACTCCTTTCTATCTTAGAAGCAAACACTTGTGTCAACTTTGTGTGCATTGATTCTTACATGTTTACTTATTGCACTTGTTATATTGCTTTATGTTGACAACTATCCATGAGATATACATGTTACAAGTTGAAAGCAAATGCTGAAACTTAATCATCCTTTGTGTTGCTTCAATGCCTTTTACTTTGAATCTATTGCTTTATGAGTTACCTCTTATGCAAAACTTTTTGATGCTTGTCTTGAAAGTACTATTCATGAAAAGTTTTTGCTTATATGATTCATTGTTTACTCTTTATCTATTTGTTAGCAAACTATAGACCATTGCTTTGAGTCACTTCATTCATGACATGAGCCTTGCAATATATTGATCAAGATTGTGTGAAAGCATGTCTCCTCAGAAATTATTTGTTGTTTGTCGGGGGCTACCCCCGGGTAGGGTCAAGGCTTGGCATAAAGATGAGTTTAAAGATATGCCGAGGTACGGAAAGGGCCGACCTGCTTGGGCCTGGGAGAATCCGAGCTTCATCTTGACCTGGAGAGTATAAAGGCCGACCTATCTTGGCCCAGAGGGGTCCGAGGTATCACGTTGGCATGGGCCGAGGTTCATAATCCGAGCTATGGTCAGCCGACCTAACTACCTCGGTGCTGTGATTTGCATTGTGAGAGCAGGAGAAGCTGTTGGAAGGAAGTAAGGTCCGACCTGGTAAAGATCTTAAGCGCAAGACCCGAGGTACGGAGCCCGTCACATCCGTGGCGAGCTAACCGAGGCAAGGAGCCGTAGGTCGGGCAGGAGTCAATGCTCCTGTCACTTCCTGCCTGGTACAAGAGCGCCTGACGCGGGAGCGTCTGTCAAGGAGCCTGGCAGAGGCGTGCCCCGGGTTTGGCGGGGCTGCACGTCTCTGACCGCTGACCACGCGGGATCTGGGAAAAGGCTACGAGGTAGCTCTGCCAGGCCACGTCCTGTCTCTGTCAGAGGAGACATGCTAGTTCTGCCGTTAGGCAACAGGAGATGGGCAGGCCATGTCTTGTCCCTGACAGGGGTACGATGATGACTGGTGCAGAGGCATGGCTACAGTGTTCAGCGAGGGGCACAACGGTAACTCGGCTGGCCTATATAGTGGGCTTCACCCCCCTCCTGCTTGAGGGATCGATCGACATAGGAGGAGAGAGAGAAAAAGAGAGAGAGAAAGGAACCTCGGAACCCCCGGAGACACCTCGGATCTAGCTCGGAGTTCCTTCTCCCTTCCGTGTAGCTCCATCTTTTACCTCAAGTTCTCACCATTGTATCATCATAGCTCGAGGAGCAGCTTGTACTTGTCACCTTGAGCTATACACTGAGTATGATAGTGCTGCAGTAGGGGTGTTACCTCCACAAGAGGGCCCCGAAGCAGGGTACATCGTGGTGTGCTTTGTGTTCTTGGTTTCTTGTTTTCGTTCGTGTTCTTGCGGTTCTTGCGTGTTCTTGCGTGTGCACTTCTTGAGTGCATAAACCCTCCCCGGATTCCCCCAACGACCATTCGGCCCCATCTTAGCCATACCTATGGCATCTGCCGTGATCCCACCACGACAGTTGGCGCCCACCGTGGGGCAGATTGAGGCGTTGGAGGGAGTTTACATCCGGACGGGCTCAGGCGAGCGTGTTCTTTCCGGGCTTATCGCCAAGATCGGTGAGTTCACCTTCATCAGCGACAACGCGGGGTGTTTCGCCGGCAAGCCCTTCCCCGAGCATGGCTTCACCATGATGCTTGGCAGCTTCGTCACCTACGTTGCTGTCGAGGTTGTTCGCGAGTACCCGGAGCAGGTGCTCGTGGACGACGAAACTCCTCTCCTCGCGGCTTTAGGTCGGCGTATCACTCGCCCCGAGAGCTGCGTGGAGGTGATGATGACTGGTCCGGTTGATGCCGCTGGCAAAGTAGATGCCAGCAAATCCAAGCCGGCCGAGGTTGCTAAGGTGAGATCTGCAAAGCCCAGGCTAGAGAAAGCTTGCCTGGCACCCCCGAGCTGCAGGGCCGAGGTGCGACCCTAGTAGAGATAGTGGAGACACTGGCAGACCCAGTAAATCCAGGAGTGGATGTAGTGGTGACTGTGGCCGACCTAGAGGCAAAGCGTGTCCTGTTGCAAAAGGAGGCTGTAGCAATGATGACAGCTAGAGATGAGTTCAATAGAGATCTGCGTGAGTACAATGCAGCGAATGGCTTCACCCCGGTAGCAGTTGATACAAATAGGGGAGCCGAGGTGCGGCAGAGAGGCAAGGGGCTCAATGATGAGATAAACAGGGAGGCTCGACCTACCACCTCGGCTAGGAGTGAGAGTCGCGTGTCGACTGGAAGGCCGGTATATAGTTCCCCTGCTAAGAACCTCAGAGCTGCCGAGGCAGGCAGGGCCGAGCTATCCGGGTTGACTGGAGATGCATGGCGTGCGCAGCAGAAGCGAGTCAATGAATTAGTGTATGTAGCTAACCAGCAGAATGAGGCTCTCCGCAGAGCATATGCCGGGGCTGGTGATTCGAGATGGTTTATTCAGCTAGGCCAGTTAGTCAGGTGTCCAAGGGGCAAGCCTCGTCTCCACTCGTCGGAGGAGCCGATCGAGCCCGGAGTGTCACCTCGGGTCAGAACAAGCAGCTGCAGATGTATGATCCGTGTTAGCAGCAAAGCAGAAGGTGGGCCAGGGCAATGCTAGCCGAGCTAAGGGAAACCCCGGCCAAGGTAATGCAAGCCGAGCTAAGGGTAACTCCGGTCAGGGAAATCAGAATGGCGGGCAAGCAGCGTCGGCTGGCCGAGGTAAACCACCTCCGCCCCCGAGGTATCAGCAACAACCTCGGCCGCAGGGGCAATATCAGCGAGAGCCGGAGTATGTTCAGCAACCTCAGAATGTCGGTCAAGGCGATGACCGATATGATGATGGAGACTCGGCCATGGCGCGAGCTGGATACCACAGAGTGGATGGGGCGTTGGGACCTCGGATAGGAGCTCGGATGTTAGCTCCAGGCGATGTTCGTAACAAGCTGGATAGAATCTACTTGTCCGAGCAACTGGAGGAGGAAGGCCCTCCTGGTCCGGCGTGTTTTGGACCTCGGATCATGAAGGAGCCACCACCGCCAGTATCTCAGTTCCAGTTAGGTCGGAACACCAAGCCATACAACGGGAGCACCAAGCCGCAAGATTGGCTGACAGATTATGTATCCTCGGTGCACATAGCGGGGGGCAATCGCCGATGGGCGGTCCGGTATCTCCCGCACATGTTGGAAGGTCCAGCTCGGATCTGGCTGAATAATTTGCCGGAGTATAGTATCAACTCCTGGATAGACTTGGAGCTGGCGTTTAACAGCAACTTTGCTAGTACATACAAGAGGCCAAACCGACCTCAGCTCCTGGCATGTAAGCAAGATGATCATGAAACTGACCGAGAATTCTTAACTCGGTGGAGCAATGTTCGGAATTCCTGTGAAGGAGTTGTAGAGGCACAGGCCATTTCCTGGTTTGCAGATGGTTGTCGACATGGCAGCATGCTGTGGCAGAGGCTCCAAGAGATATGCCGAAATCCCTAGCAGAAACAATCCGGATTGCAGATTCTTATGCTCTGGGTGATCCGATGCAGCCAGCAGCAGAGGCAGTGGCACGTAACAGAAGGAGGGAGCCAATAAACAACCGGCTCGGACCAAGGTGTAATGACCGCCAAGAGTTCGGACAAAAGAGGAGGGAGCCGGACTACCATACACCTCGAACCAAGTTGCAGCGGTGAACCCGGATCAGCCCGGAGCTGGAGGTGTCCAGAGGCCGAAAATCAATGGTCCGGCATTTAGTCCGAACCCGGAGCCACCCTTGACTATGAAGCAATGATAGATGGTCCTTGCTGTTACCATACGACCGACCCGCGCAAGCCAGCCAACCATTCAACCCGGCAGTGCAGCTGGAACCGCAGAATCAGAGAAGAAGGGGCGAAGGCCGGAGGAAACAGAGGAGGACCACCTCAGAGATTTCAGCCGAGGTCCCACCCAATCTGTCCGGAGCAAATGTTACCCCGATAACCACTGCACCTCCTCCGAGGCCTGCAGCAGCAAGGCCCGTGAATGTTGTGAATGTCCGAGGTAATAACAACAACAATGGTGCCGGACCAAGTCAGCAGTATGAATACCCCGGAAATGACTATAGAGAGGCTCATGCGAGCTATGTGGTCTTTGTGACCGAGCCAACTGACAAGAAGAGTGTGCAGAGGCGTGCCATGGAGGTGAATGCAGTAATGCCGGTGGTGCCGACCTATATGAACTGGTCTGAGCAGGAGATCACTTGGAGCAGGAAAGACACACCTCGGATCATGCCGAGCCCTGGAAAGTATGCCCTGGTGGTAGATCCAACGTTGTGTGGGCCTACAACAATGTGAGGTTTACCCGAGTTCTGGTGGACAATGGCAGTGCCATCAACATCATGTACCGAGACACAATGGTGAAATTGGGCATATCGCCAAATCAGTTGATGCCAAGCAGTTGTACTTTTCATGGGATTGTGCCTGGCGTTTCCTGTGCACCCATGGGCAAGATATGGGTGGATGTAGCATTTGGAACCAAGGATAACTGCCGAGTTGAGAGTATCGAGTTCGAGGTGGTGGACTTGGAGAGTGCATACCATGCATTGCTTGGAAGGCCGGCTCTGGCCAAGTTCATGATTTCCACCCATGTTGCATACCTGAAGATGAAAATGCCAGGGCCTAATGGGATCATATCCATCTCGGGTGACTACAAGCGAGCCATTCAGTGTGCCTCGGCGGGGTCTAATCTGGCCGAGTCTTTGGTGATCGCAGCGAGAAGAAGAAGCTGCATCAAGTGGTGGCAATGGCGCAGTCAACACAGCTCGGCTGTCCGGACTGATGAGCCCGGACTCAACTGCAGCATTCGAGGTGCCCAAGGAGACCAAGAAGATCCCCATTGACCCGGAGCACCCAGAGCATATGGCCATCATTGGGACCGGGCTGGGGAGAAATAGGAAAGCGAGCTCTGTCACTTCCTCCGTGAGAATCGGGATATCTTTGCATGGTCGGCTAAGGACCTGCCTGGTGTTCCGAGGGAGTTGGCAGAGCACTCTTTATTTGTCAGGCCAGAGGTGAAACCGGTGAGGCAACCGACCCGTCGTCTCTCAGACGACCGAAGACAAGTGGTGCTGGACGAGCTGGCTAAGTTGCTTGCAGCCGGGTTCATTATGGAGGTGCTGCATCCGGACTGGATATCCAATCCGGTCTTGGTGGAAAAGAAGAAAGACGAGCCAGCCGTGGTCAAGGTGTGGCGCATGTGCATTGACTTCACTAACCTCAACAAGGCGTGCCCGAAAGATCCGTTTCCATTACCTCGGATTGATCAAGTGATCGATTCCACTGCTGGTTGTGAACTGTTGTCTTTTATCGATGCGTACTCTGGTTTTCACCAGATACCACTGAACCCAAAGGATCAAATAAAGACTGCTTTTATTACCCCGTATGGGGCGTATTGCTATCGTGTCATGTGTTTTGGTCTGAGAAATGCCGGGGCAACTTATCAGAGGTGTATGCAGAAATGCCTGCACTCTCAATGGGCAAAAATGTGCAAGTGTATGTCGATGATATCGTCATCAAAACTAAGGAGAAACGTACTCTCCTCGAGGATCTCGAGGAGACATTTGTGAATTTGAGAAAATCGGTTGAAGCTTAACCCGGACAAGTGCACCTTTGGTGTCCCGGCTGGAAAGTTGCTCGGATTCCTGGTGTCTAGCCGAGGTATCGAGGTTAACCCGGCCAAGATCCGAGCTATTGAGAACATGAATTACCGAAGTGTTTGAAAGATGTGCAGAATTCACAGGGTGCCTAGCCTCGTTGAGCCGATTTGTAGGTCGGCTGGGAGAAAAAGCCTTACCTTTGTACCAGCTCATGAAGAAAAGTACCGGGTTTACATGGACCCCGCAGGCCGACGTGGCGTTCAATGAGCTGAAAAAGATGTTGTCCACTGCCCCGGTGTTGGCGTCACCATTGCACAATGAGCCGATGTTACTTTACATTGCGGCCACAAACCGAGTTGTAAGTGTGGCAGTGGTGGTGGAGCGCGAAGAAGGTGGCAGGTCGGTGCAGAGACCGGTGTATTACTTGAGCGAGGTGATCTCTACCTCGAAGCAGAATATCCTCACTACCAGAAGATGACGTATGGTGCTACCTGGCGGTCAAGAAGTTGAAGCATTATTTCCAGGAGCATCCCATGACGGTGGTGTGCGAAGCTCCAATCTCGGAGATCATCGGGTGCAAAGATGCAACTGGCCGAGTTGCCAAATGGGCGATTGAGGTGTCTCCATATGCACCACATTATGAGAGAAGAGATGCAATTAAATCCCAGGCGTTGCCGGACTTCTTTTGTGATTGGGCCGAGATGCAGTATGAGCCACCCAGGCCGGACTATAATTATTGGAAAATGCATTTTGATGGGTCCAAGACAAAGATCGGGCTGGGGGCTGGAATAGTCCTCACCTCGCCAAAGCGAGATCAGCTGAAGTACGTGCTGCAGATTCATTTCTCAGCATCAAACAATGTGGCGGAGTATGAGGCCTTAATCCATGGCCTCAAGTGGCAAGGAGATCGGTATCCGGCGTGGAGTGCTTCGGCGATTCCGACCTGGTGGTGCAACAATCTTCTGGAACTTGGGATGCTCTGGATGCCAACATGGCGTTATATCGGTTCCATGTGCAAAAGATATCCGGGTTCTTTGAAGGGTGTGAGTACAGGCATATACCTCGGAGAAAATGATGCTGCCGACGTGTTGTCAAAGCTCGGTTCATCGAAAGAGGCAGTACCACCAGGGGTAGCCCTGAATCACTTGAGAACTCCTTCAATCAAACCTTCTCCTGAATCCGAATCTATTTTCATCCCGGCGGAGCAAGAGCCCGGACCTGTTCCAATGGAGGTAGACGTCGGATGCGTTTGGTCGGACCCGGGGACTGCGTGGCAGAGCTCGGGGACTGCGCACCAACCTCGGGGACTGCTCATCAGACTCGGGGACTGGTCGCAGGATGGTGGAGGAAATAATGGAGGAGATTATGGTGGCCGAACCAATGGAGGTGGACGAGAACTTTTTCCTTTGCACCCGTGCCGGAGTGGGCGGAGCAAATCATGAAGTTCATAACGGAGGGAAGCTGCCAAGTGACACAACCGAGGCTAGGAGAATCAAAGGAGGGCCAAGGCGTACACCATCATCAACAAGGAGCTCTATAAAAGAAGCGTAACCGAGGTGTTGCAACGGTGTGTCGAGCCAGCTGAAGGCAAGGAGATGCTTTTGGAGATCCACCAAGGAGAGTGTGGTCATCATTGCAGCACAAGAGCTCTGGTGGCCAAGGTGTTCAGGCATGGGTTCTATTGGCCCACTGCTCTTGCTGATGCAGAGGCCATAGTCCGGAGATGTGAAGGATGCCAAAGGTTTGCCAAGCAAACGCATATGCCAGCCTCGGCGCTCAAAACAATTCCTATCACTTGGCCGTTTGCGGTATGGTGTTTGGATAT